>PVLD010014336.1:0-52750 GCA_004027595.1 Dinomys branickii | reverse complement strand
AAGAATAATGGCTCTGCAGTGACATCCTTTCCTAGCTCCTGAGATCTGTGGTTGTGTCAGGTTATGACGAGGCATGGAGAGTTCAGTGCAATTTGAGAGAGAAAGATTAGAGTGGATTATGTGGGTGGGCCTCATAGAAAAACAAGGGTGTTGTGATCGTCAGTTTTAAGGGCCAACTTGGCTGGATTAAAAGAGCAAGTGAGAGCTGGTCAAGCCAATCTGTGAATGTCTGTGGGGGTGTCTCCTGGGGAGGCTGGGATGTGAGCTGGAATAAGCGGGGAAGGCCTGCCCTTGTGAGGGGCACCAACTCCTTGTCTGAGGACCTGGGTGGAGCAAAAATGCAGAGGAATAGAAAATGTATGCTCTCTCCCCCTGTCCTGAAGCTGAGACACTCTCCTTCTCTTGTTTGCAGACATCAGATCCCCAAGTTCGCCAGCCTTGACTCCGGGACTTGCACCCACGGCCCCCAGTTTCTTGGGCAATTTCCCTCAGTTTCTGAGTCACCATGCATTTCTCTTGTTCTGAAGTGCTTCGATTTGGACTAACGATGTTGCTCACTGCTATGGGCCAATAAGTGGTGTGGGGTATGGGGTCTTCTCAGCCCCAGTGATCACATAAGTCAATTCCTCTTTTCTCTCTCTCTTCCTCTCCATCTCTCTAGCTATCTCTCACCATTCTATTTACTGTCCAGCGTGTTGATTTGGTGTCTCTGGAGAACTCTGAGCAATAAGCTATGTGAGGGTGGGAGAGGTGGACTCAGAAGACCGCAGCTGTGAGATGGCCTGGCCTGACCTTGTTGGTGTTGGAGGTTGGAGTGCACCATGCACCGAGGGTGTGGGTGGCCTCTGGAAGTTACAAGGGGCAATGAAACACGTTCTCCCCTAGAGAGAATCTCCAGAGAGCAGATCACTGTGTCAGCACCTTGGTTTGAACCCTGTGAGAGCTACATCAGACTTCTGATATACTGGAAAATGATACATTCATGTCGTTTTAAATCACTAAGTTTGTGCTAATTTGTCTTAGTAGCAGTAGAAAACTGGTAAAGTCACCCAAAAGGTAGCTCCTGACTGAAGATCTTTGGCAAGATTGCCATATTTGGTGCATAAAAATAGGAGATGTCCAATTTAATTTCAAATAACAGTAGTTCATTAAAGTAGTACAAGAATATCTACTTATTCATTACTGATTTGAATGTAATTGGGGTTCCTTTCTGGTCTAAGTAAGACTCTAGACCACCATACCTCCACACATTTCATGTATCCAAGTGGTTCTGAAAAAGCTGCATAAGAGGAACAATTATGATCACAAAACTCTTAGGAGTCTGTTAACAAATCCCTTACCACCTCTAATCTGACTAGTACTGGTATGTTTTAGGCTCAGTGCCGCATGTGGGTTCCCTCACTCAGTTCTCCCAGCAGATCCACAGATGAAGAAAACAAGACCAGAGAGTTTAAGAACTGGCCCAAGGTCACACAGCTTGATCACTTTTTACCCCCTTGAACTTGGCGCTTGAGACCAAATCAGTATCTCTAACACTGAATTTTTATGCAGGTGAGGGTATCACTACTAGCTGATGTTACAGTGAGTTGAATATATCTGCTTCCTGA
Organism: Dinomys branickii; assembly: GCA_004027595.1. Taxonomy (NCBI): domain Eukaryota; kingdom Metazoa; phylum Chordata; class Mammalia; order Rodentia; family Dinomyidae; genus Dinomys; species Dinomys branickii. The sequence goes on along the minus strand of PVLD010014336.1, from coordinate 51,143 downwards.
GACCAGGATTCCAGTGATCAGGACAGCTGACCAGCTTCATGGTATCTGGAGCTGGCATTTAGCAAGTAAGCAGAAAAACAAATGAGTGCACAGTGAAGGTAGGAAAGGTTCTCTTGATGTCTCACCCACTGACATTTTAGCATAAGGAGATAACCGGGTCAGTCGTGGTACTCTGTCCTTGGCAGAACCAAGCCAGAGGTGAGCATCCTGATGCCAAGCCAGTCCTTCTTTAGTGTCACTTGAAGCTTGTACCGCTCTTCTATCTTGTGTACATTTTCCTGCAGAGAGTTTTGAAGCCTCAGGAGGGATCATGGGTGGATGGATGGTGGTTCCCCCCACCTCTGTCTCTGTGGGGAGCTGCCTTTTCCAGCTTGCTCTGCAGGTTTTATCTCACCATTTCTGTGCTCTGAGGGCAGCCCTGGGCCCTAGAAGGGTTAGGTTCTGCTCCTGGTCCAGACAGTAAATTGACCCGGTATGCTGTCCACTCTATTTTGGTGTGTGTGTGTGTGTGTATGTGTGTGTGTGTGTGACAGAGAGAGAGAGACAGACAGAGACAGAGACAGAGACAGAGACAGAGAGACAGAGAGAGTTTGCGCCTGACAGCTACCTTATTCTATCTATTTGTGACACTGAACCCCCAGATGTGAGAAAGCAGAGGATCCTCAGGCCCCCAGAGGAGAGAGGGGCTGGGGGTGAGTACATTTGTTGGAGATGGCTGGTTTAATTGGCAGAAATAGCTCAGGTGCCTTCCAGCAAGAAAGACAAGAAAACACAACCACAAGTTCACACAAGGCTTCTATGTTTGGATGGAGCCTGAGATTCCTAAATTATTTATAAACCAGCAAGCAGTTATAACAAGGCTCTCAAAATTACTGTTTTGAAAGCTACAAGACTCTTGGACATTTTTTTCAGCTGTGGAGACTGCAGCTCCTGGGGTTTAAGAGACCACCCAATGTCATCGTGCTAAGCAGGGGTCAGATCTGGTGTTGGACTCTTTTTTTCTCCTGGCTCAGGGTTGTTTCCCTCCTACCACAGAGTGGAACTTGGTAAGATAAATTTTTCCCTTTTCAGATCAGACATGTGCTTTCAGGTAGGTTTAGTCTCAGTTCTCTTGGGTAGTTCCTGCAAAATTCTTGCAATCTGTCACTTTCCTAGTGCATCCAGGACTTCAGTTTGGAGAGAGCTGCTGAGAGCTGTCCCTTACCTCTCCTAAGTAAAGGTGACCTCCCCAAGGACATACCTCAGCCTAGTCTTGAAGAGGGGCCAGTTTATTTCCAGTTTAAAACATATTCATGCGATATGGAACCCAGGTAAAATGGTAGCCATCATATCCCTCTTTTCTTCTCAAATTTTTGCATGATAAAGTCTACTTTGAAGGCCCCAGGATTCAAATCACAGTTTCCCATTTATCCTCCCAGAGACTTTCCTGACATTTATTTTTTCTTGGAGACAAGAATACTAAAAGTGCCAGCTACTACTTTGGAGTGCTGGTACACAGCTAGGTTTTCTGCTCCTCCATTTAAACATTGCAACAGTTTTGAGACTTCAGCCCTAAAACCCTAACTTTCCAGATGAGCAATCTCAAACTTAACAGAGATTTAAGGGACTCCCCACTTGCACATTATCTCATTGTATCTTGGACATCCATGTTACTGATTAAGACTTACAGTCCCCATTTTCAGAATCTCCACTGCCAGGACTTTTTAGAGACATTCAGTGATTTGCCCCCAGACCCACAGCAATAAAGTAATGAAGCTACATTTAGCACAGTTTCTTTGATCCATCCTCAGAGAGGCACTCAGCAAATAACAGGAGCTCAGTCAATATCTGTTGAACAAATGGATTATTCCAATGCCTACATTCTTTCCACTTCCCCCTGCTATCAAAAACTTGTTATCTCTTCCTCCAAATAGTTTTGAAGTCAAGGCTGATTAAAATGCACATTGCCAAGTCCTCTTTTCTCAGGCCAGCTTTGGGCTGTCCCAAATCCTCCGTTACCTCCCTGTAACCCTGGCTTCCAATGGTATCTTTCGGAAACAGCTTAGGAAACAACAATTTCCCTGTCTACCATTTCTCTTCGTCGTCATGTGTGAAGTTGTCAAATGACATTTCCTTCCCTTCCTTTCTCCCAAAGGCAAACCACGTATGACTCAGGAGTCCTGCACCGATCCCACCACCTGATCTGTCAGATATGCAGACCATTCACTTTTTCCACTTGTGTGGCAGTGAGGCCTTCTCACGTTTGCTGCTCTTGATTTTGGTTCTGACATGCATCCCCCGTCACTCTTCACCTGCATCCTTGCCAGCTTCCCCAAGCTCACATGGCCTCTCAGGTCTCATTTGTCTTGTTCAAGTTCTTCTGGGTTCAAAATAAACCATGGATTTAGAGAAGTCACCATGGTGCCATCCATACTTGAGTCCTGGCCTGGCTCAGTAGATGGACAAATGCACTCAAATGTGGGATGTGATTTAGGAAAGCTCAAATATTGCAACAATCTGATCAAGGGATGTTTGGCCTAAATGCATCCAAAAGAGAGACAATTTTGCATGGCATTATGTAAGGAAATAGCCTAAGCAATATTTTTTTCTGGAAAGACTGTATAGTTTTAACTAATGAGATAGAAGAAATTCAGACCTAAGATGAGGACACCCTAGTTCCATTTAGGAATAAAGCCCTCTAATGAAAGCCTTTTTCTGAGGTTTAATTGTAGCTTAGCGTGATCATTTTGTGCACTAAAAATAAACAAAGATTATGCAGAGCTACGTTTTTAAGGGGAAAAAATCAGGTCTCTCTTCATCCTTCTCTCTGCACTTGCCTTTTAATTTTTCTTTTAGTTTTCAGCTAGCCAAAAAAAAAAATGAAGTTTTCAGGAGTGTAACAATTTATGGGCTTTAGTCATCACAATGTATCCTCCATGTACACGCACGCACCTTTCCTTGTGTTACTTTACCATGGCTGAAGCACAAATGCAGTGTTTTTCACAGAACTTGCGCTATTTTTAGACTGAATTGTAGGAAGCCTGCAGCATTAATAAATGGACGAGAAGCACAGAACCAAGCACACAGTAATATGCCAGCACATAAGCAAGCTTGGCCTTTAGCCACTGAACTGTGGTTTGATGTTGCTGCAACCAAAGTAAAAACACCGCTTACAAAGGAATGATTAATAAGCTGACAAACTTCCAGGCATTTATTTCCTATTCTTTAGTGCCAGCTATATTAATACTAACATATTTCCAACTTTATTAGTAAAGTCTTGGAGCCTAGGGAACTTAGGTGAGTTCACAGAGAGCTTCTTAAATAAATTATTTGGAGAGATGAGTGTTTGACAAACGCTGCTTTTCCCCTGTCACCCTGATAGACCATGTCTGTTTATTTGTCTCCATGACACTTCACGCTGAACAATAACTGTGATGGTTTCCCAAGCCCAGCGCTGTGGGAATCTTCTTCACCTTCAGTGTCAGCATCTTGTGGTAAGTGATCTGAGGGTTGTTTGTGTGACTTCTACGAGGCCTGTGTGGCTCGGGGAACTGTGTCCGTTCCTAAGGCAAACTGCCCCATCTGTATGCCGCCTGACATTCTTCGATGACAACCATTGACCAGGGAGAGGGCAGCAGCAGACCACAATCCCCTCTGCATAAAGTCCCCATCTCTCTCAGCCAGGAAGATGGAGTGGTCAGGAGTCAGGGGGCTAAAACTGAGGTGACCCACTTGTTCCAGTGTGCCCAGGATGACCCCATATTTTAAATCTGAGTCCTTTATTCCAGGGAGACACCTTAGACTCATTCAATAGATGGCTACTTCCTTTAGAAGATATTCACTGGCCTGGGCATGAAGAGCCCTCAGTTGTAGAGTTACACACAGGTTAAAATCCCAGTAGGGCCCTGTTGGCTGTGTGCCACCTGGTAAATGTTTAAGGAGAAGGAAATGCTCGTTACCTTGGCTTGATCATTACATACTGTGCAGATATATCAAAGTATATTGTACCATAAATGTCAATAAGTAGCATCTTTCAATTTAATAAAGAATAAAAATAGAAAACAATGAGAAAAGTGATATTGAACTGTACTACCAAATTATATCCTTCATGGTGAACCCTTCTGTTTGACTCTGAATGTGGTTTCATTTCTTCATACAGTCAAAACCCTTCCCAAGAGAGCAGAACTGACAGAGGCCAGCACTGGTTCCAGCTCTCTCATGTCACCGGTCTCCCTGTGTGAGGGACGTCACACTAGTTGAACAGAAGGGTGCTTACATAAAAGGAGGTGCCCTCCCATATAATTCCATTTTGGGGTTACATCAAAACAATTCCTGTGAAGTTGAAATTTATAATTAAATGTATTCAAAGGGAGCACAGATTCATGCCTCTAAGCAAGAGAGTATTTAATGTTCACAGGCCAGCTCATGCTTGATAAAGTAAAAATCTCACTGCCAGCGAAGCTTTTAAGTATTGATATTTCTTGCATTAATAATACGTTAAACCACATTCATAATAATATAATTAGCAACCCAATTCATAATATCCAGCTTGTGAGACCCTGCATTATTAATTATGCTAGCACAGGCTTTGTATAGGGCATTGTGCCATAATTTTAATTTTCAAGGTAAACGATCATAAATGGGGTGGGGAACTGGGCAGAGAATGATGCATGATGTGCAACTCCTGTTGTCCTGGTGGTGACCACTAAATGACAAGGACGGGCCTGTCCAGGATGCCAGCAGGGATGACACCAGTTTCACAGTCAAAGCTTGAGTAAATTTGTTTGTGATCCCAAATTTTGTGTGTGACAAAATATGATTAATGTCCCCAAAGTGCTTGTTCTACCTCAGTATTCATTTTATAATCCCCCAGGGCCCTTTGGTACTTTTATGTCACTGGAGAAAATGCCTTAGTCCAGGGGAGGACTTTGGACCCAGCATGAATTCAGATTTTGCTCCCTTTTCTACCCACCTATCCAAGCCCTACGCATCTCTCCTAAGACCTCCCTTCCCAACACTCTGCTGACCTTCGGAGCTTGTGTCTCAGAACACCTATCTCAGGTGCTGCTGTACTAGAACCTAAGACTTTATTGTGTTCTTATTTGTTACATCAGACTCATGCAGCAATAAAAGAAAGGAAAGGTTCCATGGACCTCCAAGAAATCAGATGGACAGGAGGCTAACATCTGTGGGTGCAGAAGTAAGTAAGCTCTGGTTCCCAGATTGAAGGAACTCAAAACTTCGTGACAAAGACAGACAAGTGAAATTTGAAATTGTAATTCAGTGTGAAAAACAAAAACATAAATAAGATCTATACATAAGTCATAAAGGGCTTAGTCTATCCCATGCCACCCCTACATGACAATACACAGTTGCAGGGAGGGGATGGCCATATCCTCCTGTGACTTCCCACCCTGGCTGGCACCAAGAGAAATACCTTGGCCAGGGTCCTCCTCACTGAGCCAGGCAGTGAGCTGTGGGCCATGAAGCTGGACCTCCAATGCCCGCGGCCCCCTTGATCACTCAGAACCTCTGTGGCAGAGATTCTTTGGCTCAAAGAAGGGATTTATTCCCTTTTGCTGGATGGAAGCTGGAAAGGAGCCCCAATAAAAGGGTGGTCCATTGAATCAGGTTTTGAATATGGAAAAGAATTTTGCAGGCTGAAAGAAAGGCACACTGTGCAGATACATAGAAGATTAAGGTAGTATAAGGTAGTATTAAGATAGTATAGTGTATTTGGAGATGTTTGTTATTACTAGGGGAAGGACTAACAGGAAAAGAAGCCCAGAACCTGGCAAGGATATTAATATATAATATCCGGTATATATTAGTAGTTTCTGTACCATATTTACAGATATTAATAATGGTTAGGCAAAATAATACAAGAGATCCAAGGTTGGAGAAGCTTGAGCTAATATACTGAATGCTTTAAAAATAAATAAATGTCTTTACTGCAGGATTTTACAGTGCTGTCTTGGTTACTTTACTCTCATTGCTGGGACAAAATATCTGATGTCCAACATTCAGGAAGGAAAGATTTATTTAGCTTACAGTTTATGGAGGTTTCAGTCCATACTTGGCTGGCTCCAAGGCCAGGTGGCCCATGGCAGAGGGCAACAGTTCATGGCAGTGGAACAGCAAAGCACAGGAGAAAAGGGGAAAACAGCAGCAGCATCAACCTCTTCCCCTCCCTTTCTTTGTATGTAAACTACCTACCCCAGGGTGGGAGTAGCACTCACACATAGAACACCAGCACTGGACTATGAATCAATCAAAAATCTAGAAGGCAGCCCCATGACTGCATGAGCATTTGGGGGGACACGCAGACACAAACCCTAGCAAGTGCCTTATGCGAAGTCTCAAGAGAAGGACAAAGGATTTATCTAATTTGGAGTGAATTCTTTCTCTTTTCTCTTCTTGCCTTTTTTTCCTATAAGTCAAAGTGGCCATTTGTGTAAATAAACTATGTGTCATTTTCTGAGATTCAACCTAAAATTTTACCATTCAGCTCTTTGATCATGGAACTTCTGTTTTGGAAACGTTTGTGATATTTGAATATAAATATTTCTTCCAACCAGGATATAATGCCCTACAGGGAACAAGTGTGTGCCATATTTTTTTTGTATTTCCTCTTTACCTCTTTTCCACTCCACTGTTAAATAAAAATCATAAAAATCAGATAAAATTGGATGGGCTTTTCTGCAGAATACAATGCCATGACATGTATTGTAAGACATGAGAAAGACCTATATACTGACAGCTGGATATTTGCAGGGGATGTCTCAGTCTGACCCTGAGGGTATAATGTGCAAGCACAAGAGAGCTGGGTGCACAGCAGCTCTCAGCCACCCAGGAGGCTGGACTCAAATGTCTGCTGCAACAGACTGCTTACCCCATCCTGGAGTCCAGACCCAAACGACATACCAGGAATGCGCCAGGCTGAGAATCATAATTACATCAAGCCCAGTGCTAGGCTTAGTGCCAGACTCAACTGCCCCCCCCCACCAAGTAACAAGGGACTGTCTTCTTTTTATAGGTTTAAAGAAAGCAAGACTTTCTCTAGCCACGTCGGCATTGAGCACCTGGTTGCTGTGTTGAATGAGAGGAGGGTAGAAATGATTTCTGGTTCTAAAAAGAAAATCCTTTGAATGACCAGGGAAGAGAGGCCACCATGGACTTTTCACAGGCTGTAGATCATGATGCAACATAACAGACCAGGTGTGACTCAGGGGAGGGCAGACCCCAGATGTATCATCACCACCCCCCATAGTTGTCACAGCATTGTCCTCCCAGTCTCCTCTATTTGGCCTCAGGTGCCTGATCAGTTCTTGGGTTCTAGAACATATCAGAGACTTCAAGCTCTCCCTACATTAATTCATTCAATGAACAAGGTTATGTCCTGTCTTTCAGATTTTGTGTTAGATGCAATAAATAAGGCAGACATATCCCAACTGAGTGATGTGAAGGTGGTAGAGATAAAAGAAACAACTATGGAACACACCAAGAAAGGATATGGTGACAAAGGCTTCTGGGGTGAAAAAAAAATAGCACAGCTGAGATGAGAAGTTTTAGATAGATATTCTAGTTAAAGCTGGGAAGTAATAGGAAATAGTAGTAAAACTGCCTGAGTGATTTTATTATTATGCTGGATGCTTTCATACATAGCTCCTTTCTAAAGTAGATTTTATTACTATTAATAGATTTAAAATGTCCCCCAAATTCTCAAGTTTTCTGAGATGAGGTTTTCGGATTAATCCACTGATGAGTTGATAGGGACATGGGGCCTAGTCTGAAAAGTAGTTGATTGGGGATGAGCCTTTGAGGGGTTCTCTCTGGCTGTCACATCCTCTCCACTTCCTGGCTCCCATGAGGTGACAGGTCTCCTCTGCTGCTCTGTTCTGCTGCAATATCTCTGCCTTGGAGCCAGTCAACCATGGACTCACACTGCTGACACCAAGAGCCCAAGTCAACCCCTTCTGTATAGGTGAGAGATATTTTGTTGCAGCAATAGGAAGCTGACATATACACCATACACTGCCAAAGATCCGTGATTATTAGCATGTGCAAGTGCTTTTCTCAGGCCCAAGCAAACCCATGGCGGAAGTGGGAATTGAACTTGGGAGAGAATAATAATACAGACTCCTGCTCTTAACCACATTGAGCTGCTGATTTTTGTGAGTGGGGAAATGTTCCTGAGGATAGGATCTTGGGAATGGGCACTGAAATACCATTTGCAAAAATAAATGAAGTAGAACAGAATGAAAGCCCAATCCCAAGTGTACAAAGACAAGGGAAAGCAGTTTCAGGCCACAGAGGGTGATATATTGCCTCTAGTGGATGGCTGATCTCTCCCCAGACACTCTTTGTTTCCTATGCTGGACACTAGGAGAAGAACAGCCAAGATGGTGAATGTCAAAAGGTTTTGTTTGTTTTCCCCTTGAATGACAAAGCAAGAAAACTATGCAACATGCTGAAAAAAATATAAAGAAAGGAAAGAGATATGATTTAGTTTTCACTAAGTAACAAATTGGTCCCATTGTACTCCTAGAAGGAAATTTATAGGTTCTCCTAGTTTCTTCTTTCTATGTAAAGACCTAGGTACAGATATACTTCCTGGGAAACAACAGGCATCAGCCCTTTCTGTCCCTGCTGGATGTGACCATGGCAACAGGGCTCCTGTGGGGACACATATGGCTGGGATGTGAACTCTTGATGGCTTGTGCTTCAGTGTGGGCATCTGAGGAACATACCTTCCCATGTGTAACTGGAAGCTGAACCCCGGTAGAGGGTCCCAGTGATGCAGCCTTCACGGGTCACATAATTTGGATAAGAGCAGAAAATGGCTAGAAAGGGGTGGCAGGGCTGCAGAAAGCCTCCTGAAATGATGGGCAATAGGCTGAAAGTCAAACCTGCCTATTACTAACCTCACTCCCTGCTTATTGGCTGTATTATAGGCCAGTTACCTGTTCTCTGGGCTTAGCATGAAACCTGCCTCAGAGCTGTCCTGTAGCGGAAACAAGGTGAGGTATGTACAGTGTTATGCTTTCTAGGGTACTGGTATGTGGCAGGTGCCCTGACATCAGTCATATTACTCACTTTATTTTTTTCTGTATTCATCTTCATAGATTGCCTTTTTGGGTGTGTGTGTGTGTTTTGAGACAGGGTCTCGCTATGCAGTTCAGGCTGGCCTTGAGCTCACTTTGTAGCTCAGGCTGGTCTCGAACTCGCAATGATCCTCCTGCTTCAGCCTCCTGAGTACTGGGATTACAGGCATGTACCACCACACCTGGCTATACATTGCGTTTTTTGAGATTTGTATAAGATTTACATTTTTCTGATTGGCATACACATGTGTGTGGCAGTTTTGTTTGGGAAAGAGGTACTTCTGTTTATATTCTTCCTTATTCATATAGAAAGGTATTTTAAAAATTCAGGCTCATAGAAATATCAGATCTCCCTCCCCCACAATGATAAAGCAGGAAAACTATTTGATTCCTTTGTACTTCTAGAAGGAAATGCACAGATTTCCTTACTTTGGTCTGTATAAAGATATCAGTACAGATATGCTTCCTGAGAAAGGAATAAATGATAGATGTGCTTAAACAGGAACCATGTTTGAAACGAAAGCATATTTTAAAACCAAAGACAAAAGCATTCTTTAAAAACCCTTAAGAGCCTGGCAAGTCCTCCATCCTTCTCTTGTTCACTGAAAAACCTTAGTGTTTGAATGAGAGTCCAGTGAGGCATCAGGAACAGGGCACATCATGGGATCTGCGGTCATTCTGGGCCTGTCTTTTACAGTGTTATGTGGGCAGAGAGGTTTTAATAGCTCATCAAGAGCCCTAATTTCTCACAACAACCCTGAGGGTCAGCAAGAGGTCCCCTTCCTCCTTCCACAGTCACTGAAATCAGGGTACAGAAATGTTACATACTGCCCTGTTTCCCTGGCTGGTCCCCAGTGGAACAGGACTGTAGTGGGTAGGTCTGCCTTCTGCCGCTTTGGGCCACTCATTCTAAAGCTCCCATTCTACCTACTTCCCTGAGGTATAGCATAGGGCTGCGGCAAGACCGACCCGTTAGTCTTACCAGGGGTTGCCTTCAGGGTCAGAAAGCGACTCAAACTTTTGAAGGCCTTTTAATTTACATCAACCCATTCCCTCCCTCTTTTTTAAAAATTTATTTTTAAAAGAAGAGAAAGAAAACCTATTAACAAAAGACATCCACTTACAAAATAGCATAAGAACGATACAAATAATACAGAGTTACAGACAAAGTGGTAGGAAATTAACAATGGTTGTTTTATTACTATTAATATCTTCAAAGTGGTTTCTAAGGAAAACTAGTAGAGACATGGTATAATGATCAAACCTGTAACCACTAACTGTTCCTTCAGTAAAGCAATAGAAGACAGTAGTACAACTGTTATCCATTCTGTATATACATACGTACATACATGATTTCCCCTTCTCTTTTCCCGCAGCCCAGTTGCCCTTCACTTTTGATCATTTTCCTTTCATTTCACAATATCCTACCTCCTAGTTTTTATTCACTCTTTCAGGTTCCTACATTAGTGAGACAATATGTTGCTTACACATGAGGTCTGATTTACTTCACTTATGAGTATGGTCTCTAGCTGTGACTATTTACCTATAAAAGCTTTGAGTTTATCTTTCTTTATAGCTGAGTAATATTCCATTATATAAAAGTACCACAATTTTTTATCCAGTCCTCAGTGGATGGGGCTTGTGGATATTTAGGTGACTGGAGAGCTGGCTGTGAAATTGTCCTGAAGTAGCCAGTCTGAGAGTCACACCCAAACCACTTGTTTGGCTTAGGTCTTGGGACTTCCTACCTCTCATCACCATGGGGCAAAAGGGAGGAATGTATTTACACCGATGGACCTGGGTCAAAAGCCCAGAAAGGAACAAGGAGCCCTGTTATGTTTTCTCCTAGCATCACGGAGGCACGAAGTATGAAGGCTGATTTTTGTGAGCTGACTGCCGAGTGTTTCATATGACCTGCCAAATGAAAAATCCTTGCTCCATACCCAGAAGCATCCAGCCCTACCGCTCACACAGTTTTCCTTTTATATCAGCTGGAAGGGAGCCAGAAGAGACCAACAAGGAAAAGCAGTCACAGTAGTGAAGGTTCAGCAGAAGCTGAGATGTGCTCTCAGGTTTCAACCGCCGTTCCCTTCCAGCCTTTCTTTTTGGTTTCATCCATTGTGATGTTTATTTTACTCATTTGCTGAGTACCTGCTCCACGCCACCTACAGCAGTTAAAGCATGAGTTTTTTAAACTAGCCATGTAACCTTGAGCAAAAAATATCCTGCAGAAGCCTTGGTTAGTTTCCCAGTTTGTGAAATAACTTGTGGGACTGAGTCAGTGAATCACTCACTCATTTATTCATTTACTCCTTCATTATCAAATATGTATCGAGCACCTACTATGTGCTGAGCTTCTTACTAAGTACTATACCTGTATTGTTTTCTGTTCAATCTTCACAATAACCGTGAATTAGTCTCTTTTGTTATCATTATGTAATAGACGAGGGACCTGAGGGTTAATTAGCTCATTTGAAATCACACAACCAACAAGTGGTTGAGTTGGGATTGGAGTCTATGCCGCCTCAGTCTGAAGCCTGTATTGGAGAGAAATGTAGAAGACTTGGTACCCAATATTAGATGCTCACAGCCTAACGAGGCATCAGACATGCAAACGATGGAGAGATGTGTAAGCACAGCCGCATGCTAGACATGTTCCTAGAGAGGCACTCAAGATACTTTGGAGTTAGGGACCAGAAACATTTTACACAGCAGAAGATTTGAATACTTTTGGGGTAAAAGAACAGAGAACAGGGAAGGCATTCAAGAAGAATATGAAGGATGTAGATCCAGGAAAAACCCAGGCATATTTGAGAAGTTGTCATGAGTTCAGTGAGTTTGGAGTATAGGGTACATGGAGGGGAGAGGACAGATACAAAGCTAGGACAAGCATGACTGTACCTCTTTCTGGTCCCCTACATAGACTGAGGCAGTCTCAGCCCGCTCCACTTTGGTAACCATGGTGATGATACTGGTAAAGATGATAATAGAACAACTTTGCAAATACCTAGCAGTTTATGAAACAATTCACACACATTAAAATATGTCATTTGATCCTGCAAAGTAGATCAGGCAGGGTAATGCTATCCCCATGTTATGCAAAAATTGTTTATCTTCCTATTGTTTACATAAATTTGTGCCAAATTTATTCTGCTACCCCACAAGACAGTGGATAAATAACCATCTTTTCATCTAGAGTCCAGGATTCCAATGCTTTTTTTTCTTATCCAATAAGAAAAAAAAAATCAATCAAATTCAATAAAGGTCCACCATTATTGTAGCAAAATGAGTAGTCACCAAATATTCAACTGGAAGCAAACCAGAAGAGCCCAACAAAGAAAAAAAAAATCATAATGGTTAAGGTTCAGCAGAAGCTGAATTTCCCAGCCTCCTTTGCAGTTTAGCTGGAGTCATGTGTTCTATAGCCAATGGGCTGGGAACAGACATGAGTTATTACTTCAGGCTGAAGTAGCTAGTGATTTTTCCTTTGACCCTACAATCTTGGGCATCATGTTTTCCAGATGGTGCAGTTTCAAGATGGAGAAGGGTTCCCAACCTACTCTGGTCTTTGCAAAGTAAGGAATATCTTCTCTGGGATAAGACAACTGCAGTTAATGGTCTTCTGTATTCTGGGCTACTAAAGTTGTGAAATCAGTGGCATTTCTTTGAGTTTTTTCTCCCATGAGCTCTCCCCCTACAATTCACCTTTCAGCTTCAGTGGACATCTTAGAATTCTCTGACTACATTTGTTGAGAATTATGTACTAATAGTCTTTTCTTCTCCAACTTGATAATAAGTTTCCTGAGGCCAGAAATGTGGAAACTAGCGCAAGAAGAAATCACCTGCAAGAAGAATGTGGCACAAAGAAATGTGCATACAATTGAATTTTATTTAAAAAAATACCTATGAGAAAGGATCACTTCACTTGGACTATTTTTAGAACCCCCCAGCAGGTTAACTGCTTTTAGTAGTGACATCATTTAATGTCAGGTGATTCTTCAAATTGGTTTAACAGTCCTTGGAAACTCTTACACTATTACCCCAAATTAAGAAAAGGCAACAATATACATAGTAGTGTCCTATTTCTGTTCAAGAAAAATCCTATGCAAAAGATTGGGTAGCCAACCGAACAAAAAATGGTGATGTTCACCAAATCAGTAGCATTAACACTGCTTAACATGGTGAGCTTGTAAATTTGAAAATGGCACTTATTATATGACAGAGGCTGAGTATTTGCAGTTATGTGTAGGCATCGAGCTGGTAAAGTCTATTATAACCAAGGTTCCTGAATCTTTGGATGACAGTTTGGTGTGTGTCACCTCAGTGAGGCATTTTCCTGCTATGCAGTGGGGGTCTGTGTAGCATTTGTAATTTGTAGCATGCCAGTTACTACTTTATCGCTTGGCCCCACAAGAAAATGTCAAAATTCAGTGAAAGAGAAGGTGCTGCAAAGGCAAATTTAAGGTCAAGGACATGGAAAGGTTGGTAATGTGTCTATACTGCAACAACATCATGCACAGCTGATGGGCATGCATGGAGCTGCTACCCTAGAGAGTGGGTGGGAAGTCAAAACTTGGAAGGTTCATCTAAAGAAACAAAGACTCACCCAGCCAGGTTTGCTTTGGGTGGTTAACCTGTCTGAGTATTTTATGCCTCAGTCTTTTCTGTATCTTGGAGAGCTTTCTGGCAAGAACTGTGGCAATCTCTTCTGCTTTCCAAGTACCCACATTGTCATGCAAAGGTACCAAATCCATAAATACTCCTTGCAATTGCACCCATGGAGGGTAGAAGAGCGTGATATGGCCCATGCCCCAGAAGTTGGCCTCATTTACTCATTTAGTAGGAAAATAAGGGTTATGGTGGATATGCTTAACTCTAGCAACCTGATTGCCACCTAGAAGATGAGTATGTTTCCAGCTCCATCTGGGTGGGCCATGGAGGGTACTGTTTGTCCTTCTTGGCCTCTTCCTCTCAGGCACCATTCCCCTGTTCTGCTCCTTGGCTGCCATGAACTGAGCAGCTTTGCTACACCACACTCTTCTGCCCTGATGTTCCTGCATTGTGTCCACATCCCTGGGAACTGGGAGCCAAATTTAACCTCTCCTCCTTTTAGTTTTGGGGGTTGGGTCTTGTATTTCAGTGACGGGGAAGCTGACAAATACAAACACTGAGCACCTGTTATGTGCCAGGCAGATGTGTAGACCTTTGGCAAAGCAATGAGCAAGACTGTGCAAGGGCCTGCCCATGTGAGGCTCCTACTCCCCAGGATAGAGATGAGGGAAAATGAAAGAACCACATCTTGGCTATTGGTAATTGACATGAAGAAAACAAAACAGGATTATGTAATAGAACAGGGATAGAAAGGGGAGAGCAGATTTGTCAAAGCTCTGTGTGAGATACCATTTGCTAAGGGTCCAGCCATGTGGTAATCTGGGGATGAGCTTTCTGAGTCGGCTGGAGGGAGGAAAGGCTTTGGTTGATCTGAGAAAGAGTAGGTGACTATAACACAGTGAAGAGCCCAGAGGCCAGATGATGGTGATCTGTCACCCACACAAAGAAGACCAATCTGCACGTGGACGCCTTCAGCAGTGCGGCTTCCTCTTGGACTTTGCAGGATAAGATTGAAATCTAAAAAGAACATCCTGTTCATTGATTTACCCTGGTTGTTATGTGGTAGATAATCCTGAAGGCTTTATGATTTTGTCTCTCCCCGCTCTCAATTATTGTCTCTCTATTTCTGTCCCTTAACAATAACTCAGCACACAGTCTATCCACATATTGTGATAGAAGTTTGGAGACACAGCAGTGTAGAAAATGTTAAAGTTCTGCCCTCATGAGTTTTGTAATTGAGAGGAGAGAGGTAATGAATACACAAACATATACTGTGGCCCTTTGTACATATGGGTTCTGCATTTGCTCATTTAGCCAACCATAGACTCAAGCAAGCACAGGTCAAAAATATTTGAAAAAATTGTCCCTCAACTGAACACATACAGAAATTTTCCCCTACTCACATTCCTTAAGCAATACAATATAAAAACTACTTGCATAGCATTTTCATTGCATTAAATATTGTAACTAATCTAGAGAGGATTGAACATATACAGGAGGTTGTGGATAGGTTATATGGAAATACATTTTATATAAGGAGCTTGAATGCTTTCAGTTTGGTGTCTTCATGGATCCTGGAACCTATGGCTCTGGATACTGAGGGATGGTTATATTGGTTTAGAAAACGTTAAGTTTTGTGGAGGAAAAATAAAGGGCCATAACAGACTGCTATCCCTGCGTGTCCATGCACATCAGCTACTTCTTCTAGGAAATCTCAAATGGGGTAACTGAAGAAAAATCTGGCTAGGAGAGGGTTCTATGAATATTGAGGGAACAAGACAGTCAAGCACGTGGAAATTATGAATTGAAAAGGCTGTGGCAAGGAACACGCTTGGCACACTTGGAAGGCAGGTGACTGGAGACAGAGACAGAGGGACAAGGGTGGGAGAGATCTGCAGGAGCTGACTGTGTGGTTTACCTATAGCCGAGGGAAAGGCTGAAGATCTCATCCTGAAGTGGGAGAGTGGAGGGTCTTGTGCACAGGTGAGACAACCACTCAATGCACTCCTGAAACAATGACTCTAGCTGCCAGGTGGAGGACAGAGCTGGAGGAAACGAGAGTGCTGCTGGACTAGTAGGGGCTGAGGCATGCAGAGCTGATGGGCTCAGGACAAATCTGAAGATAATCTACTAGGTTTCCCAGTAGGAGGATGGGAGCTCAGAGGCAAAAAGAGGGTCAGAGAAAACCCATGAATTTTGATCTGAGGTGTGCAGGAGAGACCAGCTTGGGAAAGGGTGGGGCAGACAGCTCAGCTCTGAACAAGATGGAGATGATGGGTGTAAGACCTCCATGTGGACGTGTTGCGTAGGCAGCTGGATGTGTGGGGCTCAGTTTCACAGGAGGAGCAGAGCTAGGAGTATAAAAGAGACCAGGTTGAAAGGTGTGGGATGAAATGAGATTTCCTAGGAAACAAATGTAAGAAGAGACAAGAAGAAATCTTTGCATTGAATGTTGGGGCAAGACATGGAGGCAGGGCAGTCAGAGAAAATAATTGCCTCATTTTGTCTTCTTGGGCCCTCCCTCTCTCCCCCCTCCCTCTCTCCCTCCCTCCCTCTTGCCCTCCCTCCCTCTCTCCCTTCCTTCCATTCACCCTTCCTTCCCTCTTTTCCTCTCTCCCTTTCTCCTTCTCTCCTGTCCTTGAGTCTCCTGTTAGAGATGCACCAAAGACACTTCTGGTGCTCTGGGAAGAAGCAAGGTCCCTGGGTTTCCTTCTGATACCTCACAATGCATGCAAAGACAAAGCAGGTAAGGATATAATTGTATCAAACTACAAAATGCATCCCTTGCACTCTGTTATGATATTAACAGCATAGCTGGTACTTTCCCTCCAACTTCCACCCATGGGGAATCGCAAAGGCATTCCAAGTGATGGCTCAGAATCATCAAAATGTGTACACGATCAGCATAAAAGTCTTATTCGGGATGAGTCCACTTCAATTATATATTTAATTCAGCTGAGAGCTCCTCAAAGAGTGGTTATTCTGTATTCACCAGCAAAAGTATTTCTGATACCCTCCTGGGGACAATGATTTGCTAAAATTTCATGCAACTTTTTTCTATAAATGCAGACGAACTTGAAGGTTATTAAGTCCATGCTTCTGACAGACCTTGCAGTTACAAATAAAGCAGCTAATGAGAAGAAAAACTGTCCGGCTGCCTAAGTCTCAAAACCCAGCCATCCCTCCACAGGAATGCAGTGACGAATGATCTTTTCACCTTTCCAACACGCCCCTTCTCCGATTACAGATTTAGATGGATAACATGACTGCAGGAATTAGGCCCCAAAGCACACGATTGGCCCTGGCACCCGCCACATGCAATTCAGGTGAAATTTCCAAGCATCAGAGGGAGTAATTGCAACATGGTAAGTCTAACTCGGCAAGTGAATTCATAAAAATTCACTCATTACCTCATGAAAGGCAATGCTCATGGACCCATTTGTCTCATTTTACCTCATTAAGACTTAATTGAAATGAACTCCAGTAACTGTAAGGAAAGTTACATTCTTATTTTCCAGGAAAAGATAAAAAGAAGGCAATTTTCGAAGCATCGGATGGTGCTCAGGATCAGCATGATGCGCTACTGTCTCACAATTGATATTGGTGCAAGCACAATAGTAGTGAAATTCCACATACAGAAGAAGGATCATTTTATCTTAAACTGCAGCTGAATTTTGACACAGGACACAAGTATCTATGTTTGAAGGCACAATTAAAATAGCTTGTGGACAAATTCTAAAATGGGAATTGGCCCCCTACCATGTAAAACTAATTTAAAGGAAATGGAAAGTCAAAATATTGTCATTTAAAATAATTACCTTATATAGACATAGTCATTCATTTATCTGCCACTTCAATATACTGTGTGTGAGTGAATTAATGTAAAATACACTCTTATGTATGCATCAGAGGCTCTGGGAACATAACAGTATGAGTGCCCTCATTTGGAGTTTTTGAGACTGCTAATGTGCATAATGTCATTTAACAGCTTGCAAGTGATAGGCCTGGCTACCAGGGATGCCAGTGCTGTGCTGTTCCATTTTCCTGTCACTGCAGCCCAGCTATAATGAAATGTCCTTGCCAAGGTCACCCCAAACCTCCTCGCTGTGAATGCTCTGCGCTTCTCTGGGTGTTGACACAGTTTCTCACATTGCTCTTTCTGTGTGGAATAGTCTTTCCTCTTCCTAGAGTTTCCAGGTCTCTCTCCTGGCTCTCATCCTTCTCTGTTGGCTTCTCCTGGGTCTCCTCTTTGGGTTTCTCCCCTTGTCTGTTTCCCCAGGACTGAGTCTCCCCCACTGTCCTGCTCCAGAGCTACTTGCTCTTTACTCGAGAATGTCTTAGGACAAGCTTGTCCACTATAGTGTGTTAAAGATTATCCCCCAGGAATGATATATCCAAATCCTAACTGCCAGAACCTGTAGATGCAAAGTATTTGAAAATATGGTCCTTTCAGAGGTGACTGTGGTAAAGATCATTAGATTATATCAGACTGGATTTAGAATGGACCTTAAGTACAATGACAGATATTCTAATGAGAAGAGAGGACGACAGACGCAGAGGTAAGGGGACCATGTGAAGGTGGAGGCAGTGACTGCAATTGAACTGCCCCAACTCAGGACCACCAGAACCTGGAAGAAGAAGGAGATCAGGCTTCCTAGACCTTTCCAGGGAACTCGGTTCTGCAGGCTGATTTGGGATTTTCAGCTTCCAGACATCAAGAGAATGATTTCCTACTACTTTAATCTACCAATATGTAGGAATTTCTTACAGCAAACTTGGGAAATGGATGTACCCACCTCAAGGAGATCTCAGGACCTGCTTTATCCTAGTGACTCCCAATTCCACTGCTCCAGCCCAGACCTCTCTCCAGAGTTTCAGACCATTGGCACCTTGACTCGCATGTCTTACAACACCTTCTCAAGACACATATCTAAGCTAGGGCTCCTGCTTGGTTGGAGACCTGGAATTTAGATCCCCACTGAAAATTGCCTTCCAGGGTCAAAATGGGCGATAAATACAGAGGCAGCAGCAAGATGCAGGGCCTGAGACCTTGCTTCTGTCCTTGCTTCTGAAGGCTTGGGCTTCAATGTCCTTCCGGCACCTACTCGCTTTTCAGAATCAGCTAGGTTTCCTCCCTCAGTAACCTTGTTTTCTCATTTGAAATACAGGCTGACAATAGTTCTTGGCTTTGATAGGCATTCTGGAAAGGATGCTGATTGCTCTTCGGAAAGGGTTTAGAACACTATCCCCCACACAGAAAGGGCCTTTTTCAAAAACAAATTTAAAATTTGAGCAACATTTGGAAACTTCCTGCTTCTTTACTCAAAGCGAGATGGAATCTTCACGGGGTGGGGGTAGAGCGCACAGGTCTTGATCAGATGACTGGGAAAAGCATCTCTGGGCCCATCTGTGCAGGTTCTCCAAAGCCCGTGTTCCAGTGTTTGCCCTTTGACGCCCAGGCGTGTGCCTTTCTGTAGGTGCTTTGATGATGAGATGCTGCCCAAGCCCTGAGCCCAAGTCCAAGCCCGCATTTGGGTACTCTTCCCTGGCCTTCCATTCCTCCCCATCCCCCCTTGCTCCTTGAGTTGGACACAGCCTGAGAGCAGCCACTTCTCCGCTTTTTCCTTGGCCCCAGTGGGCTGAGGTGTGACAGTCTGCTTATTATTTGTCCTTTCGCGAGACTGTCAGCTCTTCTAAAACAGGAATCCTGTTTTATTCCTAGCTGTGTCTGAAGGACTTGGACCCAGCCTGCATATAGTAGAGACTCAGCACACCTTTGTGAAATGAATAACCATGTGTTTAGCAGCTTCTGTCTCTCTGTCTCTCTCTCTCTCTCTGAATGAGCGATGGCGTAGATATGAAAATAGCTATCAAATTGTAGTCCAAAAAATCTTCTTTTTGAACAATTAGCTGAATGTCTTTTGAGAAATGTATTAGTCACTCACTATTTAGAGTCCAACAGAGCACATCACCCTATGGTCTACTGACTGATTACATACAGAGTGGATTTCACAAAGCAAAGAGCAAAGTGTGCCGGGGCAGTGATGTGATGCTAGAAAGACTGAGGACAAGGAGTGGGATTTCTAGAAGAACAAGGGCATAGAGCAAAACCCACAAACCTATGCCTGGAAGCAAATAAAATAAATAGAAGCATTTGATTAGGACTCATTGCGGTAGCAGGACCTTTATGAGTTCTGAAACCTACTTTATTTAGTTACGACCTGGAACTGGTGCAGGGATTGGACACCCCTTCCTCTGTTCAGAACTGTTTCTAGATGTCGTGGAACCAACAAGGGCACAATTTTAAGAGTATCTCACAACCTTCATGTCTGTCCATATTTTTTCCAGTTTCATCTGAATGCCCAATCTGCAGAGTTTTAGGGGAGTTCAGTGGTTTAGGGTTGACAATAAATGACCAATACAGGGTACACTTGATGTCTCCCATACAAAAGGCAATTAACATTGGGAGTTGTACCTGGAATTAGGTGTCTATTCTTAACAAGGCTAGCTTCACTGCTCTGGTCACAAATTTTCTGGGGAGAAAGAAAACCAGAAGGGGTTCAATTTTCCTGTGAAACTCTACATTCAGTCTATAAGCAAATTGTGTTGATTCAGCCTTTAACATAGAGTCAGGAGGACTGTTTCACTGAAGTCACTCTGGCCCAAAGTGCTATCAGCTTTTGTCCAAATTTTTGCAATAGTGTCTTGACTTCTCCTTATTTTTTCTTTGTCTACCTTGTCTGTTCTCAACACAGCAGCCAGTCTTCTTACTCAGACTAAACCACATCACCACTGTCCTTTGTGGCAAGTCCTACAGTGTCACCAGGGTCAAATCCCAAGTATTCTTAGTGGTGACAGTGTCCTCCACCATCTGCCCCTGGACAGGATTTAAATAGTTACTTCCTTATGCAATGGGTGCCATTAAGCTCAGATCAGAAATAGGGGTATGGTGGACTCTTGCTAACCTGGCTCTACAATTTTTTTTTTTTTTTTTTTGCGGTACTGGGGATCGAACTCAGGACCCTGCGCTTGCTAGGCAGGCGCTTATTCCACTGAGCTATATCCCCAGCCCCTGGCTCTACAATTTACTCTACAGCAGTCACAACTTATTTTTTTATAAAATACATAAAAAAAAGAAAGAAAGAAAAAGGAAAAAATGTAACTGTGGTAGAAGGGATGAAGCCACCTGAAAATACAAATGGTGTGTGAGCTGACCAGATGCATGGGTGTCACCAAGGGCAGGCAGGCTCTCTGCCCTTACACAATCCATACCCACAGGATTCTGAGACCAGATGAAGAATTTCTTAAACAGTGTGGTAGCTTTGTGTGTGTACTGGCTATGGAGCCAAAAATCTTGGTTTGATTCCTTGTTTATTAGGATGTGTTTACCTATTCAACCAGGTTAGATGAACTCCTTGGGCCTCACCCTTCTTGTCTGTATAATAAGAAGATGATATCTTCTTTAGATGACCACATTCGCTCTTCCCTACTTCTCTTGAATTCTGGCAGAATTCTTCATAGGCTTCTAATAGAGTTAAGCTCCCTCTCTTGGTAATTTCCTTCTGTTTCGCTGATAAATCAATAATGGATAAGCATTCCATCTTAGGTGTAGCATATGTAGCTTCTGCTGAACACCATGAGTGCTTAGGTAGTAAGGAGTAAGATTTAGTCACTATATCCTCAGTACCTAAGCAGGCCCTGTTTATTAAGTGAATAAGTGGATGAGCCAACAGGAGTAAATAGAGGGTGTATTTTATGAATGAAAGCCATAATGTACATTTCCAAGAGCTTTTCCTTTATTACATTCATAAATTATATCACAGTACTAGAAGAAGAAGAAGGCTAGTATGAGGAAAGAAAAAAAAACAAGGAAAAACAAATTCATATAAGTAAGACTGGTCAAACTCTGATACCAAGTTTGATGAAGGTGAAGTGATGGGAATCATTGTACACTTCTGGTGCTAGTGTAAAGGGCACACATCTTTAGCAAAACAACTTTTCAAGTGCGCATGTTTTTCCCAATGATTCTGTTACCAAGTATGTGCACTGAGAAATTTTGCACACACAACCAAGCAGAAAATAAAGCCATACGTTATTTTCACACACATACGTAATCAAGTATTAAATGAGTAACAGTATCCATCAAGTTCTGGATATTGGTTACTTTGGAGGATGGGAAGAGTAAAATGGAGTTGAGGAAGTCTTCTATAAAACTATAGTGTGATTTTTCATGGATGCAAAGATACAGAGAAAGATTTTTAAAAGTTATGTGGCAGATACATGATTATCCACTGTATTCATCTTCAAAAAATTTATGAAATGTTTTTTAAAAGTTAAGGAAAAGATATGTGCACTCTGGATACTTCATGTCAGATAACTCTATTTTAAAAGCACTGGTATGTGTCAGTTTTGATAAACTTATTTAGAATATAAGGGCCAGGGATTTAGCTCAGTGGGACAGTGCCTACCTGGCAAGAGTGAGGTCCTCAGTTCGATGCTTTGTACCCAAAAGAAAAAGAATATAAATTCCACTGCAGAAGCCCGCAAATGGACCCACTCACAAAAAAAGTCTTTCTGTATATGTTTATTCTCATATTTCTACTCTTATTTTTATATTGGAAATATTTGGGGTCATAGTACACTAAGATTTCTTGGAGACATTGCAAAGTATCTGACTTACAGATATCCAAGTTTATGGAATCATCTTCCTTTCCTTCCTGTTTTATAAGTGTTATGTCATTGACTGATTGATTCATTGATTGATTGATTCATTCATTCATTTATCCTACTCATATTTGCTGAGCCTGTACTAGTCACAGTCTCTCTACCAGGTCCAGAGGCAGGCTGTTGACAATGAGGTCTTCAATGTGATATGGCCTTTATCGTTCTGTTATAGTTTTTGTACCTGCTTCAGTTCTTTTTACTGTTGTTGGCTAATATTAGTAAACAAATATTAGTTAAATATATTAATAAATTAATCAATACTTTTCAGATGCTGGTTACTTAAGCATGCCTGCAACACATTTAAAATGCTATTCTTAATTAGTCCAATCCCTTTCAATTTTATGTTATTGGGAATTTCTCATCTCCTTTTCTCCCCTTTCTCTCTCTCTCCCTTCCTTCCTTCCTTCCTTCCTTCCTGCCTTCCTGCCTTCCTGCCTTCCTGCCTTCCTGCCTTCCTTGTTAACAGGGTCTTGACATGTAATTCAGGCTGGTCTTGAACTTGTTATCCTTCTGCCTTAGCCTCTTGAGTGCTGAAATTCCACACATGCTTCATCAAGTCAGGCCATATCTCTTAACCAATCCCTCTATCATAATTTTATTAATAAAAATCTACTCTTAAAAAATTAAAAGTTCACAGCTAAGAAATATCTACCTCTTTCTTAGTACTTGGCTATTCAAACTACATAGAATTCAGCCATCTTTCTTTGTTGTTGTAAAAGGAAGGACACCCATGAGGTTGAAGCGGCCTGTTTTCCCCATGCTGCTTATACTGCTTACTGTTCTTTCTATCCCATCTCCATTCAGATATCACAACCTCTTTGTTCCTGAGATGACACCTTCTGAAGTTCAAAGTCCTCTCTAGCCAACTGCTTTACACAAAACCGAGCAACAGCTCCTACTGTAGGGACAGCGAAGGTACAGACTATGCTCACAAGCTCTAGTACAGCTTTTCACACAATTCTTCAAGTCTTTCTTGATACTTCCTAGTCTGGGTGACTGAGCACGTGCAAGCTGAAGTAAAATAACAGCAGCAGCAGCAATGATAAAACAACAACAACAACAACACTACTACTAATAAACAGTTATAATTTCAGGATCCACAAGCGCAGTCCATGTCCACTAAGCCAAGAAGAGATCTGTCCAGTTTAACACAGCCTGAGGCAAGAGACAAGTTTGGGCAGCTCAGGTCCAGGAGGTAGAGCTCTGGGACCAGAATTGGAGTGCAGCACTGCCACCCCAGGACTGGTGGTCAGCATCCAGAGCACCACTCACTTTAACACACACAGTCAATACAGGTAAGTCCCCAGTGTTCTGTGCCACCAAGTTAAAGCAGTAACTAGTCTCCCTCAGACACTAAACTAGGTAAAAAAGACCTTTCTTTGTTATGTTTATATATTTGTACTGTGATCTCAAAAACAAGACATTTTAATTATCTTCATTTTATCACCAAGGAAACTGAAGCATGGGGCATTTTTTTCTTTTCCTGGACGTTGACCAATACTATACAACTTCTAGTTGTTATGACAGCTAGTAAGCTCCTGAACGTGAGCAGGTAAGAAAGATTCTTTTCTATCATTTGCCTTAAATTTAAATTCTTTTGTGGAAAATACCCTGCCATGCCCCTCTCTCATGTTGCTTTCAACAGTGAAGTGCTGACGTTTATGAAGGGTATTCAGTGTATCAGATTTTGTTCTAAGCAGTCTGTTGGAACTGGCTCACTGATTTCTCAGGACAAGGTAGTTATCACTACCATGCTCATTTTATAGCCAGGTAAACTGAGGAGTGAGGGATTAAATGAATGGTCTAAGGTACCTGTCTTAGTTACTGTCTCATTGCTGAGATACAATGCCCAACACTCGCAACTCTAAGAAGGGACACAGTTTGTAGAAGTTTCAATGCATAGTCAGCTGGCTCAAAGGCAGAGTGGCACCGCAGAGGAGAAACAGCTCATAGGCTGGCAGACAGGAAGCCAAGAGTTCAAGGGAGAGGGGAGGGAGATAAGTCTTTCCAGGTCATGCCCCCAGTGACTTATCTCCTCCAACCAAGCTTTACCTTCCAACATCACATTTAGCCATAATCTCATCAGTGGACTAATCCATTGTTGAGTATCACAACTCCATGATCCAATCACCTCCCCACATCCCAGCTATGAATGCACCAGGATTTGGGGGACATCTAGGTATAAATCCTAAGAATACCCAACCACCTGGTAAGTTGGCGAAGTAGGGATCCCGAATCACTTCTCCTCCTCATGCTCTTAGCTACCGGTAGTGAACACGTCTCATCTTAAATTTGTGTAAACCTGAAGAATATAAAATACCAAAAGTGAGCCCTAATGTAAGCTGGAATCTGTGGGATTATGATGTGGTATGCAGGTTCACTGATGGCAAAAAATGTACACTGGAGGGGTTGGGATGGGGGAGGCTGTGTATGTGAAGGGTGCATATCGGGAATCTCTGATCAATTTTGCTATGAGCATAAAACTGCCCTAAAACAATAGTCTTTCTTAAAAGGTCAATATGTGCAAAACATACAGAGAAAAATATTTATATCATATCTACCCACAGAGATGGTCTTAGATGTGGACTAGGGACTTGGACTTTTAACTTCCCACCCTGCAACAAAGTAGTTTGGCTAGTCAAGAGATTCTAGAGAAGCACTGCTATAAATCAAAACAATTTGAGATGGATAGGCTTGTTTGTCAACTTGATCAGCGTAGAAGGCATCTAGATGATTAGCAAAGCACACTTCCGGTGTGTCTGGGTGAGTCATGGGTTTGTGACCCTAAATATGATATAAGGTTTCTGTCCTCCTCTCTCTTCCCCCTCCCCTCCTCTCCTCTCCTCTTCTCTCCAGAACCAATGCGTCTTTAGACTTCAGTCCAACTATGAACTTCCCAGGGAAGCATTTGGAGATGTCCGCTAGCCTGGAGGCAGCTCTGCTCTGTTATAGTTTCTCATGGAATTCTACTCCTTTCCTTAGTTGAAAGTTGTGCAGACACTTGTGTGACAACCTGGTGGCCATGACCAGTTAGAGTAGGAACATACTTAACCTTGTTCAGCATTGAATTGTCAGCACCCAGCACCATGTCACACATTTTGTGGGCATCCTTTAAATATGTGTTACAAAAATGAATAAATGCCTGGCACATAGCAAATGTTCAATTACTTTCTTACTTTTTTATTGCAAAGCTTGTTGAAAACAAGCTACACATCTTCATTTTTATAATCTCTAGGCTTTGGAATATAGTGGAACCTCATAAGACATTATTTTGTGTATCATCAAAGATAATGACTATTCCTTAGACTTCATCTAATAATCAGCATGTTAAGTATATCAAAAGTATTTTTCTCCATCACAAAACCATGAACAATGAAGATTGTTTATTCACATAGTCATTGCCACAGCTAGAGATTGCCAAAAGCCCCTGGGAAATTAATCAGGAAATAATGGTTTTCAGAGGGCAAAAGACCTCTAATAAGAGAAAATATAAGTGAAAATTTGTAATTAAAAGTTGAATCAACTACATGTAAACATAGCAATGGAAAAATACAGCTACTGCTACTGTTGTTTGAGTGAGTTGGTACATTGACCAACTTACAACTGTGTCCAAGGACATCATTTTATCAAACCTTTTTAAGAAGGAAGAAATAACATAAGAACATTACTTAGGTTCAAATTTTAAGACAGATGTATTCTGGAAAACTCTATGGTCAGAAAATTTTATTTACTATATTAACTCTATTTTTCAGCAGTAACACTATGTGTTAGTATTATCATATCGAGAGACTCTCCCAGAGAGTCATATTAAACCTATGGCAATACTTCCCAATAATTATAAAATTTTTATAAGCAAAAAAATCTCCCTCAAGATTCCAGGAACCAGTTTCTAGATATGCTTTGGGCCTTAGAACCTTTGATTTTGTATTAGAAAACTATGTGTCATGTTTGAAGAGGCTTTTTGGATTCATGGACCAAATTATAAACCACAGTGTTATCAAAAATATTTAAAAACACAGTAGAGATTCTAAAACAACACAGTAGAAAAGGATAAAATGCAGCCATACCATCTTAGACCTGACCCTGGACATCAAATACTTCCTTTAGGAGAGAGGTCTGCAGGGTCTTTGCCACAGGGTTGTCATTTTGCAACATCTCCAGATTGTTCACAGATTCCCAGGTTGGAATTTGCAGAAGCCCCTTCATTGAGGATGCTCAACAGATAATATAATAGAATGAACTCTCAACTGTAGAGATTGTCCAGGGGTGAATTCTGGTAGCATTATGGCTGAGTTTCTGGTTCTTTTCTTACTTTTTGGGCTTTATCCTTCACAATAATCTTTAAGCTTTTCATGATCAGATATTCAAAAGATTGACAGTTTATATCTACCTGCTGTCTTTGATAACTATGGGTGTCTCAAATGTGTCCAAATCCAGTGTATGAAAACCAGACCAAACAATTACGCTCCCCCTCCCATTCAACCACTCCTAGACCCTTCTTATCCCTATAGAGTGAAAGGGGCCAGCACGCAGCCTGTTCTATTAGCTAAAACTTAGGGGATAGAATTTATATTTTTGTCTCTCTTGTATTCCTTATCCAATTTAATCATCAAAATTCACTAAACTTTCTAAGATTTCTTCAATGCATCTTTAATACTCTTCCTTGAACAACATTTTTTTACTATATACTATAATAAATATATAATAAAATTCTTAATGTTAAAAAGTTTATCCTAAATCAATGAAAAGCTTTAAAAGGAAAAATATTATATCTCTCATATATTCAAACTAGGTTGAAGGCAGAGCCTTCAAAAAGAAAAAAAAAAAATAGAGAAAAAAATGGACAAGAAGCCATTTTATACCAAAAAAACCCCACCCCAGACCCATATGGTTTCATAAGCAAATTAGATCCACATAGAGTCACATGAAAATTCTCCAAACCCTTTAGAAGGCAGATAACTTCAATGTCATTCAAATTTTGTGGGAAATGGAAAAAGAAAGATTCTAAAATGTCTGTGTGAGTCTGGGATACTAAAAGGCTCAATGTAAAAGAACGTGAAAAAAAGGGAAATTGTAGATGAATTTTTTCTTTGAATACTGATGAAGAAATTATAAATATTAGAAATATTTAATATTAAATGATACCAATGAACAAAAGGGTACATAGTGAACAGTCAAATTTGTTCCAGGAATGAAATACTGATTTGCTATTAAAAAAAACCTATCAAGATGAAAATTTGCATATTGGTTATATATGAGGAACGAGATTTGGCTTGGGTTCAAATCTCTGCTTTGCTTTTTACAGGCTATTTGATCTTCTTAAATTACTTAACCATGGTGAATGTCAGGTTTCTTGATTTTGGAGTGTGAACAGTAGTAATTCCTACTTTTAGATTTTGCAAGGATTAAATGAAGGATGTCAACAAACTAAAATATTGCTTTGGATATCAGTTGCACAAAATAAGTGTCAATTATTTTTATTAATATACTTAATCATTATAATAAAGAGGGAAAAATAAAACCACATCCTCTTTAAACACCAGACAGACATTTAATAAAATTAACGTCCATTTTTTTCTTTAAACGGCTTTTAATAAAGTAAGAATAGATATTACCTTAATGTGAGAAATGTGTCTATCTCAAATCATAAGCCATCATCCTGCTTAATGAAAAAATCTAGTAGCACTCCTATTAAAGTCAGACAAAAGATAAGGATGTTAATTATCTTAACTATTATTTAACACTTTCTGATGGTACTAGCCAATATAATTAGAAAAAAGAAAGAGAAGATGTAAGAATTGAATAAGACTTATTAAAATCATCATTTACAAAAGTTACAATATTTCAACTGAAATACTCATGAGGATGAATTAAAAAATAAAATCTATAAAAGCATTAAAATATTCTACTGTAGATGAGGAATAAACAAATATTTAAGAATCATAAAAAGAATAAAGAAATTACACCAATTCTACTAGCTGCTAAGGTACATTATAAAGTAGGTGATTTTAGAAGCACAGTAACTAGATTAAGACAATAAAGGATAGTTAACAGAACCAGAAATGGAGTCAGAAACGGACTCAAGTACTTAAGACAATTTGTAATACACTAAAAATTAGTGAGCATGGTGTGTGCTTATCAGTAAATGGTTATGTTGATAACTGATGAGTGCATAGCTTTCTTGCACTACATAATTTCCCCAATTCCAGATATATCAATTATTTACACGTTAAAAATTTCCCCAAATCTAAAAGTGGCGTGAGAAGACACAGAAGAATAACATATCTTTACTATTATTAGCTCAAGGAGGACTTACTAAATACAAAACATAAAACAGGGATTGGAAGAATTATTCTTCATTTAATGCACATACAGAAAATGAAAAAAGTCCAATAGGTAAGATAACAGATATTTTAAAGAGAAAAAATGACAAAACAACAACAATGAAGACAAAAAATGAAAACAACAAAAGGAATACATGACCTCAAAACAAAATGAAAGGAAATAACAGTGGTTGCTACACTAGATACTGTTATCTTCAGTGAAGTTTCTCAGTCTAATAGATGTAAGAATGCAAAACTGATCAAACAATCAAAGAATAACACATAAGAAAAAAAGTTGAAAATCATACAGAGCTTCACCACACAAGATGGTAGGGATTCAACAATGGTTCTTACATTGCATATTGTTGCCTTCAAATCAGTCTTTCAGACTATCAGATGCAAGCATGAAAAATTGGTCAAGAAAAAAGAAAATTTTGAGCATTAACTCTTTCTTTCAATAAACCACAGAATCAGCAATACACTTATGCCAACTATTCATGTATATACATATAATTTCTTTAATTTTAAAGAGAAAAGAAAAAAATAAAATAAATACATAAACAAAATAGCATAAAAACAGTAAGAATGATATAGAATTTCAAAACAAGGTGATAAGATATTAACAATGGTTGCTATGTTGCCTAATGTTATCTTCAAAGTGGTTGCTCAGATAACCAGATATAGGCATGTAAGATTGACCAATTACACATTAACTCTTCCTTTCAATAAACCAATAGAAATTAACAGTCCAATTATCTTAGCTATCCTGTGTGTGTGTGTATATATATATTTGCTTTTTATTCCTTCTTTCTTTTTTCTCTCCCCTCCTTCATCCCAGAAGGCAAACAGTTTTAAAGAAACTTCACAAGCTTGTGATTTCAATTATATCACATGGAAGTGGCTTCTTTAAAATATAAACCATTATATCTCTAAGAAAAAGAACAATGCCCCAATAAAACGGATACAGTGTATTAGCAAATAATTCGCAAGAAAGGCTCTTAAGTGCATGAGAAAAAATGCATATTACAATGAAAACAAAATACCATTTTCACCTATAGTACCGGAAAAAATGAAAAATAATTGAAACCTGTAATTGTTGAAGAGTGTGAGAAAAAAGACATTTTCATGTGCTGCTAATGGAGTAGAACCTTAGTAAACCCTCTGTGTTGCACAATTGGGTAACAGCTGTCAAAATTACAATGTACATATCTTTTTACCTGGTCACTTGACTTTCAGAATTTTTTCCTACAGATTTAGTGTTTTAAGTGCTTGTATGCAAAATCAAATCTGAGAAGATATTTGCATACCCATTGCTAAAATCTAGTAGAGAAGGGTTAGAAACTATCTAAATGTTCCTCAGTAAATGATACAATAAAGGTCTGTCTGTGTCTAGAGTGATATCCCTCTCTAGGATGTATCTCTGCCGCTTTTATAAAGGACACCCTGGTGACACATTGTAGGCAGTCTGTTAGCACTCTCTGTGTGTGTGTGTGTGTGTGTGTGTGTGTGTGTGTATTCTGTGCTTATATCTGTGTAGACTAATTTCTATTGGTTTATTGAAAAGAACAGCAAATGCTTGATATTTTAAAATCAATTTTGCATGCCTATTGTTGGTAACCTGAACAACTGCACAATAATCAACCACTGTTGATTTCCTACCATCTTCTTTTGAAATTCTGTATTATTTCTAGTGTTATTTTCAAATTTTTATTCTTTTTGAAACAAAACAAAACAAAACAGAACATCCCTGAAAGAGACCTGGCAATGTTGGCTGCTTGTAGGCAGGGAAACTGGGTAGCAAAGGGTACATAATAGTGGAAGGTAACCATTTTGAAGGTTTTATGTTTTTAAAATTTTGCACTATCCAAATAAGTTATTTGAGATAGGCATAATTAAATTTTCTTCAGTAAAATGGTGAAGGTTAGTTAAGTGATTTGCAGTGGCTGGCACGAAGTCATCAGATAGTTCACGGTGGTTACATTTGCTGCTACAACATTAAACAGGAATTGGAGGCTGATGGTGGGGAGTAGAAAATCATGGATCCAAGAGATTGTTTACTTTGAATATAGAAGCCCTCTCTTTTAGAGATTAGGGTGAGGCATGTGAAATGGCCAATATTTAACATTTTTGACCTGCAAAAAATAACAATTTCATATAATCTAGTTCAATATTATTTTCCTCTGTGTAAATTAGACCATAAAATGATGGTGAGGATAATGTCAGCTGTCAGTTCAATCATTCCTTGTGGTCCAAATCAATGTGGTTTCTAGATTTGGAGAGCAAAGATTCAGAGAGTGCACTGGAATAACAGGGAAATCGGATCGCTAAATCATTTTGGGTCCTGCATTTTGACTAGTGAGTGGCTTGAATGAAACTGCAAATTATTTAACTGAAAATTTATTGAAAACTCTTTGATCCTTGAGTTAGGATAGCAAGTTTGGACAGGGAGAGTGGGTACTGAGCGAGGGGTGCCTGGTTTTGTGGAGTACCCTACAGTTTACAAAGGCTTTCAGTGGGGATGGCCTCATCTATTCTCTTACTTTTGGAGGTAGATGTTACCTCACCCCTCTCGCCCCGTTTAATAGAAGAGGAGCTGTTTTTTGCTTGCCATTGCAAACCAGAGACAATGAAAGAAACAGAGTTAGTGTCAAGAGAATCAACAAAGCACCAGACCCACTGTCCAGGACTGTATCTTGCATTCTCTCCAGGGCAAGCCCTGTCTTTCCCTCGCATCTGCTAGTGAGATCCTAAAGTCCTGAAGCTTAGTTGTCTTACTGGGTTGATAGCATTTTCCCCTTTTAAATATTTTGTTAATCAATATCACAAAAATGTTCAATATCCTTTCTTTGTTTTTTTTTTTGTTTTTTTTTTTTTGTCTTATTGAGACAGGGTCTCGCTGTGTACTTCAGGTGAGCCTTAAACTCACTTTGTAGCCCAGGCTGGTCTTGAACTCACAACGATACTCCTGCCTCCACCTCCCGAGTGCTGGGATTACAGATGTGCACCACCACCCCCTGCTAAGACTTTCAGTTTTCAAACTCAGGTTTATATTCATGGTGCTCAGGAATGTTGTGGATGGCCACAAATTTATTCTATGGGTAAAGCAAAGTAGCATCTAAGAGGAAAGTTAAGAGAAGAAAGAAGGAAAACTTTGGTCAATACATAAGGTTACAATATTCCATCGTCAGGTTTCCGGAATTGAATTCTGCTCTTATACCAAAAGTTTCCGTGCTGATGTTAGATAGGTACTGAAATGGAAAGGAGCCTCTCCATTCCTCCCTTATTTCCCAAGGTTGGAGATTAGGCTAGAGGCAAAGGGAGAGAAATTAGCTGCTTATTGGGAAGACTTCCAAGCCTGTGCTATGGTGACCAAAGGAGAGCTCAGGAGCACGGAAGGCAGTGATGTGATTCCCAGGAGCTTACTCATCATATGTAGTATCAAATAGGAAATTTGCTAGTTAGAGACCAGAGTTGGTCCAGAGCTGCTTAATAAATGTTTGTGGACTCAATGAATGTGAGCGAATCTTGCAAATGGAATATCAAGACAAAACCCAAATCATCCTGTGCTGGTATTAGCAGGGAGGCTTGGGCCTGCCTCCACCCATCTGTCTGCTCTGTTGGTTCCAGTACCTTCATTTCTAGCATGGTATTTATTAATTTTTATAGATGTTATATCTCATACTTCCTTTTTACGTATCTTCTTTTCAGAGTGATTAAGGTGGAAAAGTGCTTGGCAGTCACACTTGCCTCTCTCGTTTTCCATATAAGGTACATTTATCAAAAAAAGGAACAATACCCCACATCTACTCTAATGTCCGGGTTTGTTTAGGAATTGTAAATAAGGTATTTAGTCCTTGGAGAAGAAGACTGCAGGCATTTAGTCTACGCTGTCAAGGCTAGTTAATGGCTTCCACAGACGGATATGCTAGGGTTCCCAGGCAAGGTTTGGATCGGGGTTTTATCAGTGATTTCTCTCTAACACTACAATTCTTGGGGCGCGCACCTCAAGAGGGACAGACTGAAAATTATTGACCCTCTGTTCACAGGTGCCTTTTGAGGCAGTAAGGGCTGTGACTCTCTCCCAGTAACTTTACATTGCAGGGGGAGGCACACAGGGCAAGGGGACTCGAGAAGGGTAAACTGATAACTGTCTGCACCAGGTAACTCATCTATAAAATAAAAATAATGATTATTGAAGAAAAACAAGACAGGTGAGGAGGTGTGACAACACATGACCGATATGGGGGGATCACTTTAGAGAAGCTGATCAGGAAAAAAACTCTTGGAGGAGGGGACACTTGTGCTGACTCTTGACTACTAAGAAGCCAGCCAGGAAAAATCCAGCCAGACGGTCGCAGGTGGGGTGTTAATGAGAATACTGATGAAGATGGCCGTGGTGAGAGCAGAAGCTCTCTCCTGTGCGCTTACTGTGTGACGGTTTTATTCTAAGCATTTTACTGGTACCACCACATTTAACTGTTTCCACAATGCATTCAGGTAAGGAACTATTTTTATGCCCATTTTATGGATGAGGAAACCGAGGCACAGAAAAAATAGGCAGTTGTCCAGAGTTCCACATTTAGTTAAGCGTGGCCTGATTCAGGAAGTACAAAGGACCTGCCCTCAGAAAGGAACTTGCTGTGTTGGAAGCGCAAATACCAGACCAGTGGGGACTGTACTCGCTGCAGGCTGCTGTGATGAGTGAAGGGGCAGAGGCCAGATGCTGTACAGTGCTACAGGCCTCTGGAAGGAATTTCAACTTTATTTGGAGTGCGGTGTGCCATCACCAGGCGAATTTCAGTGGTGGCTTTGAGGTGAACCTCACAGGAGTGACATGAGTTTATCTAAGTTTTTAAAATACACGTACAGGTACCAGCAAAGGGACGAGTCTGGAAGTGAGGGATGACCTCGAAGGCAGGGGTTTTGGAGAAGTCTGAGACGAACAGTGATGTGAGGCAGGATGGGATGCATCCACTCTCGGCTTTGATCCCCTGCTTATGCTTAAATTCTGGGTATTGTTCAGTATTCTAGATCCACTGCATCTGTTAACAATTTGGGAAGAGAGCCTAGTCATCTCAGTGGAAATGCTGACCACATCCGGGCCTTCAAGGTGATATTTCTGCATCATAACAGCATGGTGTGGCTCTGGGTCAACACGGATCCTATTCCTGCCTGGCAAGTTGCCATCTCAATATGTTAGATGAGGTCCAGAACCTCTCTGAGCCTTGGGTTTGTTTTGTAAAACTAAGCCAAGAATGTCATCTTCCTGAAGTTGTTCTGGGGATGAAATCAAGTTTCTGTATTCCCTGTAGGATGTTCAGTGATCCTAGTTCACTGCCCTCCCTTCTCTTTAGTAGGTGTTAGGTGGACACTGTAAATTTTACTTATTTTCTCTCAAATTATAGTGCAAACTTTTGCCATTCCCAAGGTCATTAAGTAGATCAAGAGCAGAGATGTCCACCTCAACTGTCTTTCCCTTTCTCACATATTATTTTTACTACCTACTATGGTCTTTCAACTCTCCTAGATAGACAATGTGGCTGTAAAATTTAAACACCATTGTTCAAAGGAATTTGAGTTTTCTGTGGATAGGCAGACGGTGCCTGTGCAGAGTAAAGCACTAATCTGAGGACAGGCACAGCAGACCCTGAGCTTCCTAGCTGAGCAGTGAAACCTACCATCCCCCTGACAGTTAATTATAAGCTTACTTTTGTCAATTTGACTGGCTTGGGTGTTACTGAAAGGACTGGTGGGACAACATTTCTGGGTGTGTTTGGGGGCATAGAGGCGTCACCTTGGGTACTGTATCTGGTCTCTGGCCCCTTTCTTTGTAGCACCGTTTGCCTGCCTGTTTCCCATTATAATATGCCATTATAATATAAGCAGCCTTGCTATGCCGTGCCCTTCCACCATGATGTTCCTGTCTTGCAGTCAGCATGGACTGAATCCCCCAAACCATAAGCCAAATAGAACTCTCTCACTCTGAGCTGTGGATGTTGGGTATTGAATTCCACAATGGAAAAGCTGACTAATGCATCTCTTCTTCATAATTCTCTCTACTTCCCTGTCTATTCTCTCAAGCTAAATTCAGTACCAGGTATAGCGGAACATACGTATAACCCCAGCTACTCAGTAGAGTGAGGCAGGAGGGTCTGAAGTTCAAGGCCAGCTTGGGGAATTTAGTGAGACCCTGGGTCAAATTAAAAAGATAGAAAGAAATGAGCGGGAGATGTAGCTCTGTGGTAAAGGACCCTTGTGTCCCCTTCCCAGTACTGCAGCCAATTAATAAAATTCCAACAGCTCTTCCTTTGCCTTTTCTCTTCCTGTTTTCCTGATACCCTTTTTCAGAGTCTTCCACACAATCAGGAAGGCGATTTTCAGACAGCTTCTTCTCTGGGCCTTATCTTGCCTTCCTCAGCCTTCCCCGACAGATGGACAATTTCCCGCCTTGCCATCTCTCTTGATTTTCAATGTCTTATTAAATAATGGGATTTTTAAAAATCTTTCTCTGGTGTTTAAGATTGGGAAATTACTATCTTTAATCCAAACCTTGTACTTGATTTATTTATTTATTTATTTGTACTTTATTTATTTACTTATCTGGGGGGGGGTACCAGGAATCAAACTCAGGACTTCACTCTTGCCAGACAGGTGCTGCACCCCCAAGCTAACTCCCTGGCCCCATTATTTGTAAAGGCCAGGAATTTTAGAAACTTCCATGGCTCTGAAGTTATTTTCAGTTAGGGTGACTCTGTTACAATAGTGTTTTTGTTTGGTTGTTTGACTCTGTGTTTATAATAAAATCATTATAATATATTAATATGTAACATAATATTCTGTACTTACATAATTATAATATATTATAATATTATATAATGTTTTAATAGTCATTCCTTCATCATGATTTTAGAAATCATTGTTCTGTAGACATTGGAATGTTTATATGTCACAGTTATTTCACTTCTGTAAGGGCTAACTGCTTGAATTCCCTTATCATGCAGTCATGTGTACTGCTTTTCTATCTCTAAATGCAATTAAAAGTACCCTTCAGGTGTTTCAAGTTTTAATCATTCTTTGTGTGAAACATTCCCATGACTCCACTCTAAAGGGGTTTCTCTGCATCTTTTTCAGATAGGGTCTTGCTTAGAGAAGGAGGAGCAGGGAAAGAGAAGTCAGACCGCACTCTGAAGCGTTGTTTCAGAGGTCAAATATTCAGGATCTAAGCTGTTTCCTCTCTGTCTCTGTCTCTGTCTCTGTCTCTGTCTCTGTCTCTGTCTGTTTCTCACTCTTTCTCTCTCTCGCACTTGGTTACTCTCCTTCCTGCTCTCCCTCCCGGGTGACACCAAGGCCCAATCCTCACCCATGCTGAAGTGGTGCAGGCTGTGTAATCTGGTGTCCCAGATGGCACTGCTGCCTAGAGTAGCTTGGAGACCTTAGGCACTGGTGGATTTGTACCTGTAAATGTGGGCAATAAGACCCATCTCTTCATCTTATTATCAGCCTCGGGATGTTCCTCAATAAGTAATGCTATTATGATCATTTTTACACTGGAGGGTCTTGGGAGGCCAGAGTTGGCCTCTGAATCAGGTCCACTTTGGTCTCTGTTGGTGCTCACCAAACTGCCTGTGCCATGTGCTCATTTAACCTGTGACGAGTGGCCACTTGTCATGGGAATTTTTGGTAACCTTGAACTGCTCTGCATCTCAATCAATGGGATGAGTGCACAGGCCAAGGACTCAGAGGTCCCAAGTATGTCAAATAGCTTTAGTAGGTTTAAAGTTCTTCATCTCATTTTCTCGACTCATCCCAGCTCAGTGACCAAACAGTTTGCAAATGGTGTGACAAAATAGGCTATTTTGAATAGCATACTTTATGTTGTAAATCCTTTGAGGAACTGTGTTATGCTGGGCTCTGCATGGGGCACAGAAGATTTTCCGCTGTGGCTCCCGCCTCTGCAGAACTGCAGGGCTTTACTGTGGTTCTCTCTGAATGCTTGGAGGGGTATGGGCTGCCCGGACCCTCTCCCAGCGGGTTCCCAATGACTGGGTTCGTCTTAGCCTTTGCGCAAGGACTCCTGATCCACCCTCTGGCTTGTTCTGGCGTTTACATGGGGGAGGGTTTTGGGTTGCAGTCCCTATCCTTGTCATAAGGTCAAAGAACATACTCAGCTGGGAGTCAAATTCTTGCAAAAATAAGAAACACAAAAACCTCAGCGGGATTTCAAATGCTGACTGTAGTCACATACTCTCTTGGAGGCCACTTTGTGTCCTTCTGCTGTGGGTTATTTTCCAAAGTTAGTTATCTAGGTCTTCTAGGCACTGGACTATATTCTTATAGCTATCAGTGCAGGGGACCAATGTTCTTGAAGCCATAACAAAATCTCCAACAAAACATTTCATTTACTTGGGAAATTAAAGGTCCAGTATCAGAAAACATGACTGTAAAACCTAAATGTTTGCATGCACAGTGGCTGCTGTTTATTTGAAGAGCAAGACTCAGTTAACATTACCAATGGGAAGTTTATAAACAGCACCAAAAAACACCCAACAATTACCATTATACATTTATAATAATAGTTGTATTAGAAAGAGATGCTAAATACATGGCACATGTCCCAAGCTCCCTCCTGCTAACCTCTTTGCAGACATCACTAATTAATCACTCCTCTTTTCTCTAATCTCTTACATGGTTTCAGAATCTCAGCATAGACTTGGAAGCCACAGCCAATATCTAGAAGATGACAAATGCAATGAGACTTACTTGGCTTCCTGAAGTAGTAATTTAGAGTTTAAAAAGCATTTCTCATGTGCATTACCTTTTAACCCTCACCTGTGATATAGTTGCTATGGTTCACAATGGACATAATCACTCACACTTGCAAAAAATGGGCCTCTGGAAATTAAGGCACATGATCAATATTATATAAAAAATAAATGGCAGCAGCAGAGATTGAGCCCTGATCCACTGCCTTCATATAGCCCAGGAGGGGACCAGCATTTGTTATGTTTTTATTGTGTCCTAGGTATATAAGCTATAGTCACATAGTGCTCATGCCAACCTAGTGAGACTATTATTCTTTCAAATTTTCATGTGGGAAAAATGGGGTAAGGGAATTTAAGTAACTTGCACAAGGTCATATTAGTAATAAGGGGGAGAGTTAGGATTTGTACCTCAATTTCTCCGAATCTAAAGCACATTTATTTTTCTACTCGTGTGGCTTCTACCGTTAAGTCTTCTCTTTATCAGAGACCCTATTAAGGGCAGGGCCTGGCAGAGGTGTTTAGGAGAATGGCATTCATAACAGCAGCAACTTGAGTATGACTTCAACACTCAACATTGTAGAAATGGTGAAATAAACACTGCCATAGCACTATGCTGGAATATTTGCAGCTATTATAAATGGTTAATAGGATGACTATGTAGAAGCTTGCAAGTGTTTACCAAATAACATTAAGAAATCCTATGTAACCTGATTGCATTTAAGCAGAAATTATGCATATGAGTGGATAAAGATTAAGAGCACACACAAAGAAAATATCTTTTGGCTGAGTTTCAGGATAATGAGATGTTTTAAAGTTATGCTAAACATAGTGCTAAAGAAAAACCCTCCAAAAGTTTATGTGCCTCAACACCAAGAAAATCTAGCCAAAGGAAACAGACAAAAATAATTACCCATTGAAACATTTGTCCTCAAGACTTGAAAGGATGTATTTCCAAAATAATGAAATGGGCTTAATGGCATTTAGAGTAAGAATTAAATACAGATTAAAAGAAAGTAGAAATGATACTAGAATAAAAATTTGATATTAGAAATTCTGTGTATTTGAGAGTTTTACACACTAGAAAGATCTGAAGGTCTCTCATACTTGCTTTTATTTTCTCAACGTATTCTACTCTTCTCCTCAGATTTTAGGATGAAATTTTAGGAGTCAGTTTAAAGATGAGTCATGCAGATTTTTGATATCATTCAAAATTCCATGTATCAAACAACCACCACCTGTCTACCAGCCAACCAATCAGGCTGCATTTACTGGGTGCTTCTGTGCCTTCCTTAGGCACTGGCTGTAGTGCAGGAGAGCAATAAGGGCAGTGACATTTCTTGTGTGGGACTGCCAAGATCTAAGCATGAGGCCATATGCACAGAAGTCCAGGAGCCCTAGGAGGGGCTCCCAGCAACCTTGAGGGCTGGGGAGAGGTTCTCAACGGAAGTGTTGGTGAATGAGCCCTGATGGGTGAGAAGGACCCTGGAAAGTCAATGAAAGGGAAGAGTAAGAAGAGTGTTCCAGACCCTGAGTCAGACTGTGAGAAAACATGGACGCAAGAGAGCAGAGCCAATGAGCACCACCTGCAGGGGATGAGGTGATGCGGGAGCATAGGGGGCCTTGGTGCCCATGTAGGATGGCCTAGGGGAACAGAGTATTTGATGATTTCTCACCAAAACCTATAAACAAGTCAGACTGAAACCAGTCCTGAAACTACTAAGAACAGTTGTCCTCACGAATGTGGAGAGAGGAAAATATTCTTGGGTCACCTGATGTCCCCAGATGAGGTTGGACCATGTGAACTGGAAGGGAATCTATGTGCAACAGAGTCTTCTTATAAACATCCCACAAACCTGTAAATGCTGTGGTCTGTCTGAGCCTCGAGCTCATGTCACAGCAGGAGCCTACTTCTGACCACACTGTGCTGTCACTGTCTACATTCTTTATAATGATAATCCTCAGTGAGGCTGCACAGATTTGCTCAAAAATATCGACCCGGATAGGTGCCTAAAACAAACCAGAAACTTGCTTTCAGGTATGGGAGCTTCTGGAGGTCCCCAGATCCACCGATACTATGCATCTTTCTGTCACTGCTCACAGTGGTGGTGGACCCGCTCTTTGAACTGGTCTCTGTCTGTCTGCATGGTGATCACGTACTCACATTTCAACCATGTCTCCTCTAGGAAAGCTGCAGCTACCCACACCCGCTGCCCACTCCTTGCTCTCCTCTGTTCTTGGAATTAGACCAGGGGCTCAAGTGCCTGCTCTTCTACTTACTAGTTTGGAACCATGGGAAGTTACTTTTCTGATTCTTAGTTTCCTCACTTACAAAACAGAACTAAAATAATCTCTATCTCATAGCACTGTCATAGTTTTGAGAGAGAGACACACAGACAGAGACAGAGACAGCCTGCATGACACAAAGAAGCAGGGCCTGATACCTACTAAGTGTTCCACAAACATCAGCTGTCATCGTTTCTCACCACAGTGGAGGCTGACTTCTTGCCCAGCACATCTCTGTTCTTTCTCATATCCTTGGGAGTGAGCAGTTTGAGGGCAGTGGCCGGATGCAGAGAATTGTGGAGCTAGCTGCGCTGGCCCAGTAGCTGTGTCCTTATCTTCAATGACCCAGCATCTATCAGACTGCACTCGGTTTCCTCTTGGTCAGTGAGCTAGATCCCTTCATCAGACGCCAGGGGACAAGGCTCACTCTTTTCCAGTAAATGGTGACAAACAACACATGACCGGTCCCATCACCGATTGTAAAACAGCTCTCCCTTCTGGTAGAGGGAGAGTGTTTCACAAAGTGCATCACCCAATAGTCAGTAACTCCCTCCTTCTTCAAGACTGATCCCTGTGCCTCAGCCTCCACGAAGGCTCACAGGCAGCCTCCAGAGGAAGTGAGACTGCAGCTGGACAGACTGCCACCTCCACTGGCTTGGTCACCTCTGGCTGTGGCTCTCTGGCACCAGTGGGCTCCACACCTCTGAGCACACCCCACCTCCAACCTTGCTGAGCTGGGAAGCAAGAGGTAGGAGCAGCAGGAGATTTGACAACTGAAATCCAGTGGCAACCGTTGTCCCTGTTGTCACTTCAAAAGCATCGGGTCACCAAAGCTCCCCCCAAAATGCTGCTCTAACACCTGTACTTAACTGCAGAGCTGGGCATTGCTCTTGGCCTGCCCCTTCGTCTAGTGCCCAGAGCCACCGCCATCAGCTCTGTGTATTTCTGACTTCAGATCTCCATGAGAATGATTCAGAATTGCACAAGGTAAATAAACTTTTTTGATGAAGTAGAATATTGTGATCAGTTACTTTTCACACTGCTTAATTTTGTTCCATGTAAGACACCATGTAGAGAAATTTCAGATGTCTACAGCCTTTAAAATCTGTATTCCTTTTTTACAGAGCAGGTTGAATACATTTTCACAATTCTTCTAATGATGTAGAAGATTTTGGATTTGCTAACATCCATGTCGAAACTCTTCCTCTGTGGTGGGAGTGGTCACTGAGGCTCCTTATTAACTCTATTTGAGAAGCACTTTCAATGAGCTTCTGAGGCTTATGTAAATGGAGGGTTACTAGATACACAGAGGAGTTGGAGATGTTAAGGGAATTTCATCAATGAATGCATCTGGTGACTGCTCAGCTGTTATGAAGATATTATGTGATAAGACTACGAGGGGAATCCTTTTCTGTTTTTGAGACAGGGTCTCAATATGCAGCCCAGGCTGGCCTTGAATTTACAATCCTTCTGCCTCAGCCTCACTAGTGATGGGATTATAGGCCACCAGGCCCAGTTTAATAGAAGAATCTTAAATCTCAATTCTAAATAGAAGAAATGATCTTTGTCATTCTAGATGTCTTACCATGGAGGCCTATGTGTCCTGGTTTTGAGCAATGAGCTTGAGATTCTGCCCAGTGGCCCATTACTACCCCAAGGCACTGTTGCTAGGAAATGATTGGTCAGTCAGAGATACGCAGCAGAGAACTGGTGTGTCCCAAGTGCTCCACTGAGACAGTACCTTGAAATTCTGCTTTCTGACACCTGAACCCAGAAATGGTTCCACGGCACAGGGTCAGGAAAGGTGGCTGCCCTTCTTCCTCCACCTCCACAGACTCTGTGGGCTTAATCCACAGGCTATAGGGTGTGGGGAGCTGGTGGGCCTCAGCTACAGGGCAGAGGTCAACATTTAGACTAGCCCATGGGAGTGAGGGAGAAGGGGAAAGAAAGGAAATTTAGCATTTGTTAATCCATGTCCAATGCAGCCGAAAGGTGTAATGAAGAATGTGTCCCAGATCTCCCCAGAGGGGTGGGCAGCAGGTCTTGGACACACTCCAAAGTCTCAGAGCCCTATGGGAGTCAACTGAGGACACATTGTGTGGAACTTTTCAATCTGCCCAAGAAGAGACATGGTCACTCTTTTCACCTAAACCTTTCTATCTCACTGACAGCATAGAGCAGCTTTCTGGATTCTTGTTCATAGAATAACCCTGAGATCCTCATTCCTCAGCCTGGCTACCCACGCTCACCAGGCAGAGCACAGAGGTTTGGGGAAGCATGGCCCCAGTTGCCTTGGTCAATCACACTGCCCACTGACCTGCCCTACTGGTTTTCCTTTACGCAGTTATTAGCAGGCTGTTTGGCGGTGGTCTGGAGCTGCCAAATTGGGGGTGGTGGTGTTGGGATGCATTGGTGGGATGTTCAACAGATTCCAGTTTTTATCAGGTCTGGATTTCGCTCTGGGGCATCTAGGCCACACATAGAATAACCCTCTGTATTCCCCAGAGCAAGGACTCTGTCAGAGCTTTCTCAACTGCCAAAGAACTCCCTTAGCCCAGCAGCACTGTCGGCCAGGTGCTCATGACCTGAATCCCACCTAAG
This sequence comes from Dinomys branickii, assembly GCA_004027595.1. Classification (NCBI taxonomy): domain Eukaryota; kingdom Metazoa; phylum Chordata; class Mammalia; order Rodentia; family Dinomyidae; genus Dinomys; species Dinomys branickii. Next base: position 8,756 of record PVLD010014336.1, on the reverse strand, counting down.
TCTCCCTTCTACCCCTCCTGGCTTCCTGTTCTATGTCTAGCCCCAGCCAGCAGTTGGCATTTCCTAAGTGCCTACTCATTCTTCCCCTCTGGTGGGCGGGTCCTTCTACCTCCCTCCGTCTGGTATAACTTCCTTCATTTGTTTCCACTCAATTTATTCATCATCTTCCCCAGGAAGCGTTCTCAGAATTGTCTGAGGTATTTCTGGTTGGTACTTTCACAATTCCTTCTGGAAATTTCTATCATGGTGTTTACCACTGTCTATAATTTCTCCTCATAGGAGTAGATTTCTTTCTTTCTTTTCTCTTTTCAGGAGCACCAGAGTGAGTCTTTAAGTTGGTCTGCACTGTAGCACAGGGTGGGGAGTCAGCGCACAAGAGGAGCCTTCCTAAACTGAATCTGAGCAGTGGCTGCGGAGCGCTGCTATAGAGCAGCTGCAGGCCTGCTTCAGTGAGGGGCAGGGCTGCACACTGCCGTTACTGGGGTTAGGCAGACCAATTGGTGAGAGGGTTTTATTCCTTTGGTGGGTGGAGTCAACAGCCACAGATCAGCTCTGAGGCAGTTACAGAAGACAGACCTTCACCCTTCAGCTCCCCTTAAGATTAAGGGGGTGAAATCTCTCAGTGAAGGAAGCAGATGGATGAGAAGTGCCTGACTCTCTTTTTAACCTGTGCTTGCTGGAGGGGGGACGTGGCTTGGCTGGTGCCCAGCACATCCTTCTCCCTTTCTTCACTTTCCTTCCCTGCACCTCACCCAATGTACTGGGACAATTTGCTTCAGTATCCTCCCTGGCTACCAAATGGCCATTCTCCAATGTGAGTGCAGCCAGGGAGGCAGCATGAATCCCTCCCCCACTTGCACTGCTTCGGATCATGTTATTGCCCTTTTGAAGCAGGTGGGGGGCGGGGGGCCTGAATTGGCTAAGATCAGGAAGGGAGGGACCCAGGCCCCTTCTTTGCACATGAGTGGTTTTCTTTATGGTAGATAGCATGAGTTCTGTCTTTGCATCTTCAATATTTAATAAAATGTGAACAACATGGAAGACTCCCTAAATCATCCTTCTTAGAAGAATCTATTAGTACATAATGATTACATTTATCATGGAGAGTTGGTACATGTACACAACACACCCTGATTGTTTTTTTCATTCCCTACTCCTTCCTTCCCTCCATGCTCCCTCCAACTCTCGGTCCCCTTCCCATTTGCAAAAGCTCTATTTACATATTTTGCCCCTTTATTTCTTTTTAAACAACTTTCCTCCCTCTCCTTCCATCTCTTGCTCCAGCATCCAAAAATCATTCTTAATTCACAGAAACCTAAACCCAACCAGTACACTTCCACATTTCAACACATGCAAAATAGTTGTACGTAGAGGATGGTGAGTACAAGGCAAAATGCAGAAACCCAGGTTGCACTTAAGAAAAAAGATGCAATAGAATGTGCTTTGTGATGGGATGCAGGGGCCTAGGGAGAGATCTGATGCACACTGAAAACACTTGACACCTCAGAGGCAAAGAAGGTGAAGCAGGGCCACCACCTTCCCATGGACTCTGGAGGATGATGCTGGCTTTGTAAATGAAACCGTACCCTCCACCTATAGTGAATTCCACCTTACATACCAGTGTGAGCTATGTAACCCTATGAGGCCAAATATGGAGGTGATAGGTATTACATAGGCAGGGAATTTTGACTAAAATGTTTAATCTTTAAAAATAAAAACAACAAAAAACTAAATTTATATCCAGATAGAAAAGCCTGCACTACTCCAAGAATCCCTACATGCCTTAGACATGTCTGCATTACAGCACCGGATGGAATTTCTTCAGACCATGCTGCCACAGCAGCTCTCCCATGCACCACACTGATTCTCTGGGAGCGATGGGTCCCCAGGTGCACACAGAGGCTGGGAACTCTGCCATACCACAATAGAACCTGACACAGCCAGCTGGCAAGTACCACCACAGCATTTTATGAAGCAGAGACTTTGCTAGCCTTTGAATAATTAGTTCCAAGACTCACACAAATGTATAGGGTAAGCTCAACCCTGTCAAATTATAGATTTGATATTGTTGATTAAATCCCACTGTCCATTGAACACACACACACACACACACACACACACACACACACACAGGAACAAAACATAAATTTTGATATTCATATCTCATTTTAACTCTGGTTCAAGATGCATAGAAACCTCTGAAATATTTCTCAAACTCTAACAGGAAATATAATGATTCAGTAGTCTTACCCTGAGGTAGTTGAGGGTGAAGTTGGTTAGACCCATCCTGGTGATATTTTTGGACAGCTGATCCAGGACCTGAGGATCTTGTGCCTAAATAAGAATAAAACATCATGTATTTTATCCCTATGAGATGGTCCCACAAAAACCTTAAATGGTGCTACTGCTGCTGAGCAATGCAATCTTGACACTGTCGATTTCTCATGGAAGGACAGATTGCTGGAGATAATTTAATTTACATTTTGAATACACTTGCATATAGCACTCAAGGACATTTTTGGATCAATTGTACAAGACTTGGGGAAATCGAATTGTCTCAGATGTGCACTCCATCCTAGAGAGAAATGAAACTCTTCTCTCTGTGAAAGTCTGTGAAGCTGTGTCCCTGATGCCTTCAGGCTGAAGGTCACTGAGTTCTGCAGGAAAACTCCAGGGCCAGCGCCCTTGCCAGAGAAGAGGCACTGCTGAGTGGGGCAGACCTCACCTTTGTCTCCTATTGTGGCAGTGGCACCGGTTTTTACAGCTCAGAGTTGAGGATTGTATTTGAAAATTTTGCAACTACCATGATTACTTTGCAATACCATAAATCTGTGAATTGAGAGAGAGAGAGAGAGACAGAGAGAGACAGACACACAGAGACACAGAGACAGTGAGACAGAGAGAGTGAGAGAGGTAAGAGGAGAGAGAGGAGAAAGACAGAGACAGAGAGAAACAGAGATAGAGACAGACAGAGACACAGAGAGACAGAGACAGTGAGACAGAGAGGGAGAGAGGCAAGAGACGGGAGGAGAGGAGAAACAGAGGTTTTCTCCTCCTCATTAAACTGAAGCTAGGAACAGACAATTTTCATTCTGTAGGACTGTAAGATAAGTATCACATTTTTCAAAATGTCAGCGGCACTTTAACACTGGGTGTAAAATACCGTGGGCCTCCCCAAATGTCATCTTTGACCAAAAGAAAATTGAAAATTCCTTTTGTGTTTCACTTTAACAGGAGTCTCTTGGTCAGTGCTCTTTGTCTTGCCTCTTCCTCAGGTGTATAAGCAAATTGGTGCTACAGAGAGGGAGACGTGAGTAAATATCCTCGCCTCCACTTCTGCATTCATGAGACTGTCTAGGTCGGCGATGGTGAACCTTTCAGAGCTCTCAATGATACAAAAGGCCCTTTGTGGCATGCGTACCATAGGTTTGCAACCATTGGTCTAGGTTATCGTGATTTAACTTCAATTTATTTTTTTCTGTGCTATGTTTTTGGCACTTAGAATTTTTCTCCTTTAAAAATTGTGTGCAATTGTTTAAAATTTTTAATTCATAGTAAACATTCATTGTGGGAAACTGGTGCAGGTACATATGGTGTCTGGGTACTTTTTGTGTCCCCTCTCCTCCATCCTTGCACTCTCTGTTTTTCCATAGTGAGGCTATCACTGAGTTTGTATATAAATAAAAAGCAAAACATGGGAGAAAAATAGTCAGAGGGTATCAACTATGTGTTAGTTTCTGAAAGGGGGTCTTAGTGGACAAGGAGCCTGTATTTATTGAGCCTGTCTATGAAGAGCTAGTTGTACATGGCATTCATCAAGGAGTTATGGGCAATGGCTGGGAACTCACATTACAGGTAGAAGACAGGGCACTTATCACTGCATGAAAGAATGTTGCTGCTGCTGCTGCTGCTGCTGCTGCTGATAATGATGATGCTAACTGAACAGCAATCCCTGCAGAGGACCTACTATGTGCCGGGTTCTTTAATTCTAAAGCCAGACTATCATGTCTGTCTTCACAATCACCTGCTGTAATTTCTTTAGGGTGTTCTTTTTGGTTTTTTTACTATAACAAGTTTTTATTATATGCCCATCTTTGAGGTAATATTATATTAATCATTTTCTGGAAAAGGAGCCTGAGGCTCAGGGTTGAAGTTTAAGTGAACTGCTGATGGTGATGACACATGCCTACAATCCCAGCTCTTGGGAGGCTGAAACCATCCTTCTCAGGAACGTTGAGAGCTGTGCTGGACACAGCAGCTTGGAACTCACTCGATGTAGCCAAGGCTGCGCTCAAATTGCCACAATCCTTATACCTCAGAGTCTTCTTTTATTTTGCTTTTTCCTCTTTTACTCAGCCCAAGCTCACTCTGCAGAGCCAATTTCTCCTTCACCTCTGACTTTTACTTTTTCAAATAAACTTCATCCCTGCTTAACAGCAACAACAATTTTCTCAAGCCAATTCTCTAAGGCATAGTTTATTACCATATCTATTTTATAGATAGGGAACCAAAGCAGAGGTTCCTGTCATTTTCCCAAGGCCACGTATGAACAAGGATGCAGCCCCATGTGGTCTTAACTGAGGGACCTGACTCCCAACCACTGTTCTCTTTGGCCTCTCAGTCTACTTTGAGAATGAGAGTAGACATCTTGGCATCTTCAAGAAGAGCAGTGGGAGCGGGGTGTAGTGCATGCTTATAGTACCAGCACTCTGGGTGGCTGAGGCAAGAGGATTGTAAATTCAAGCCCAGATTGTGCAAATTAGTGACTTAGTAAGATATATATCAAAAAAAGAAAGGATGAAGGTGTAGTTCAGTGTGAAGGCCCTGGGTTTACCCTTCAGTAGTGAAGAAAAAGAAAGAGAAAAAGAAAGAAGAGGAGAGGAGAAGGAGGAAGGTAAGAAGATGAACATGAGGGGGAAGAGGAAGAGGAGGAGGAGAGAAGAAAGGATGTGAACTTAGCTTTGAAAATTACATAGGACTTGGTGCACAGGTCATGAGAAATGATGGATCAGGAAAGGGAGATGCCACAGCAGAGATCCCCAGGTGAGTGGAAAGGGCTGAGATTGGTTTAACCAGCTAGGAGAACATTGAGGACAACGGCCTGGCAAGGCAGCCTGGAGCTGAAGAGCTGGGAAATAGTTGACTTATCAAGCTAGGCGTGGCCATCACAACCAACTGGGCCAATGCCCCTGTTTTGCCATTTCCAGGCTGAAAGATGTTGGGAAATGTATCAAACTCTGAATCTGTTTCCTCACTTCTACAACAGGAATAATAATAACTCTTCTCACATTATAACGTCTATGAAATACTTAGCACAATGTCGGGCATAGAAAACACTTGTAGACTGTGCCTGTTGTAATTTATTCTCTTTTGATTATTCCTCAGCCCATTAAGTCTGATGGTGTTCCAAACGTTTTTCCCAGAAGCTGCTACTCCAGGCTTTACAGAGGAGGTGCTGAGAAAAGTCAATGCTTCCGCATCCTTAATAGACTGTACCTGACTAGTTCCTACTTACCTTTAAAATAGGTCTCTAGGGTGTCAATCAGATTTGGTGTCTTGGTATACTTGGTGCTTGGTACAGCTGGTATGGTGGCCAAATGACACTAAGAAAACTCTAGATATTCCACCCCAAATCCAACACTGTGGTTAGGAAGGACCAATTCCCACTGACACAGAACCAAAGGTACAGAGTCCTCCATTCTATCAGATGTTTCTAATCAAAACTGGAAGCTGTTCTCACTTCCTCTTTTATTTCATTCCCTACTCATACAGTTAGCAGATTTCTTAGCCCAAGCAGAGTAGTACTTGATAATGACCAAACAGTTAAAGAAAAGTACAACCATTTATTGAAGTAAACTCAATTTGGAATTAAAATAATAAGTTTTAGTAGTCTCTCAGTGTACCAAACTCATAGATAAAAGAGATGACAAAAGGACTATGGATTCATGTAGTTGAGAGCAAAACTCAGTAATTAAGAGTTTTGTTTTTTTTTTTTTGGCGGTTCTGGGGATCGAACTCAGGACCCTGTGCTTGCTAGGCAAGCACTTATTCCACTGAGCTATATCCCCAGCCCTGTAATTAAGAGTTAATTACTTAAATGTGAGGACACCACCAGGGCTCTTTCACAGTGAGTGAGTGGGTTTTTCCCCTGAGTGAAATGGAGGGGAAAGAAATGAGAGGAAAGTAAATAGAGATTAAATTACTTACATGCATGGCTAGTATGCTTCTGGGGACCAACTCTCTATATTGTCTAATGGTAAAGTGCCATGTTTTTATTCTCATGAGATCATCGAAGGTGAACTCCAAGATCAGCCTGCCTTCCGTACACACCTAGGAGCAACAATGACACATTCATTTGTTAGGCAGTTCACAAGAGCCACATCTCATAACTTACACCAAGTACTCTGTATAGTGTCCCTTACTGTCTTTGGGCATCACAGCCTCTTGGCAAAGACGTGACCCACTTGGATCACCATGGCACATAGGCACAAGTACCAGCTCTAGAACTGGTGGATTCAACAGGCAGGCCAGCTGCTCACTACCCATGAAGTGCTATTAAGTCTACTAACTACTACTGAAAGTCCATGAATCTCTGTTTCCTCATCTGTAAAAGTGGAGACAAAGTCCCTTTGTGAGAACGTGGGGTTAAAAACTCCTAGCACACAGTTGGTTCCCCATGAGAATGGCACTGTCTCACTTCCTAATTTTCTTCCACATTTTTTCCACGGGAGCTTGTGCTCTTGTCTCAATCTTGGATGCCTTATTCCGAATAGCATGAGTGATTCCTATAAAATCACTCATGCTTAAGTGTGAGTTAGGATAAAGTTACCAAACTAGGGGAAGTTTTCATTTCTCAGGAGAAATTCCAAAGGGTAATGCTTAACCCAAGGCAGGAATATCAGTTACTGACATATGGAAAACAGGGGCTTATTGAGAGGGTATATTCCTTACGCTAATCACATCAACAATGACAAATTCTGCTTGCATAAAAGGCCAGTCTTGGAAGTATAGTGCCTTTTATCTTTCTAAGAAAAATATATATTATTCATAAAACACAATAGGATTTCAGAGGCTCTCTTTCTTTATAGAGGAAAGCATTTTTGTCATCCTTTGATATTCATATTATTTTTAGCACACAGTTCTTTTTTATTTACTATTCTTTTCACTATTAATGACTTTGAATGAAAGAAGAGGCTAGGCAATTACACACCACTTCCACTATTTTACTATGAGACAGGAAGTGGCAGTCCACACTGGTCCGGTTTGAATAGTCACAGCTCCTCTTTGCAGGCCCTACCTGCCTTAGGGAAGCAGTCTTCCATAGCAAAGGGGAGCTCTGCTTTCCATCAGAAACTGCTATATTTCAGTCTTGAAATATATTTCACTTATCCTAGACTTCAGGAAAAATAAAACAAACTCTTAAATTCTAGTTTCCTAATATATTAAATATGAGTAAAAATATCCTTATATAGAGCTGTTTAAAAATATATATAAAGGGAAATTATGTATAGAGATTGATTAGTACTGTGCCTGGCATAAGTGGAATGATAGTAAATGATAGCTATTCATTTTAATATATTGATCTTCTGATTAAGTTCTTTTGGAGAAAAAAATTTCCTAGGCTAAAAACAATACTATGAAACTTTAGAAGTTTCTTGAAAACATATTTATGAATAAGTTAGTAAATATCAACTGGGGCTATACACACTTTTGAAAGTGTAGTCCAGGAACTTAACAGTTTATATCAACATTTTGTGACATATGAATAATCAATTTGCTTGTTGGGAATTTAAGCAAGATGGCACCATGTATTGAGTTCAAAATATGTTCTCAGAGGAGTGAGGACATTTCTATACACTCTCACTGAAAGCAATATCTTCTTTCAAGAAACCAAAACCAGTTCAGGAGAACTACCAGTAGTAGGGCAGTACTCAAGGGAGATGCTATGAATGTCTGCCATCCATCTTTATCAAAGATTTAGGAGACACTGTAAGATAATTACTGATAATCTGGGTGAAGACCTCTACCTCAGATCTAATTAACAGAATTGGTGGGTAATTTCATGCATTTGGGCACTTTGCCCCAAAACTCCTGGGTGGAATCATTTTCAGAGCTATGTTTGTGGTATCTTAACTATGAGAGTTGTATCCTCAGAAATAGGGATAACTTATGCTCCCAAAACACACCCCTAAAAGCAACCTCAGCATTGGAATTAATTTACCAAGGTTTTCAAGAGGATTGCAAAGAGGTTAAGCCCCATGATTCCTTCTACAGTCTTAGCATGCCAACTGTGGGGAAAACGTTGACAAAAGCAAAAGGGAGGTAGTTATAGCCAGTCATCAACTGTGAAATGTCTTCACAATACAGGACTGGGATATTTGGAGACCATAATCCCTTTTTTTGAAGAGAGAGGATTATTGGATATTTAAACAAATATTAGCCCATTTAAATGTCTGGCTGTTTTTTACTATTCTGTTTTGTGTGTATGAACTGCACACTCCAAGTGAAGTCCTGGTTTACTTCTACAAGAGTAGAATTTCATAATGGGAAGGTACGGATATAATCCTGATGGACTGCTCTCAGCTGGAGCATCTGTAAGGTCAAGTTAAACTATGTCCTATGTTTACTACGGCATAGTGAACTCCCATTGCAGTCAGACTTTCATAGGCCCACAAAATGGAAAATTGCCATAGCTTTGGCCTCCCTTTTTCTAAGTCAAAACCGAGGAGTCAGCTTTTTTTTTTTTTTTTTTTTTT
>PVLD010014335.1:0-52745 GCA_004027595.1 Dinomys branickii | reverse complement strand
GTTTTCAGCTCGTTTTTTGTCTGAGAAATCATTGCGGGTATGTGGGTTATTTCTGCTTTGAGCTCTTTCATGGCCTGTTGGAGTTGTTTTATTTCAGATGCAATCGTTTCATAACTTGAAGTTATGAGGCTTCCTGGTTCCCCTGTATCTTCACATTCCAAACTTGTTCTGGGTGGGGTTGAGTTTTGAGACTGCGTTTCGTTCCTCTGTTTTCCCATTTTTGGGTATCAGATTCAAACTGTGGAGCTATAAATTCCACAGACAGTTCAGCAGGAAAAGGTCTGCTGCAGAGGCTGCTCCAATGGTTCCTTCTCTTTGGGAGAATGTCCCTTAAGCTGTCTGCTGAGATATCCGCTTCTACTCCCTACCCCAAGACCTGGCCAGGGCGAATAAACAGCTCGCCACCCCAGGATTCTTGCAGATAGGCCACTCAGGTGTTCCTCCCTGGGTGGAGCTCCTTCCCCCCTCACAAAACCCGTTGGGGCACCTAAGTAGGTCTTCCCACCCGGGAGATCCCGCAGTCCTTAAAGCTGCTTTGATGTCTCTCGCTGGGCTGAGCTTCTTCCCGATTCAGAAAAAACCGGTTAGAGCACGCACTTAACTCACCCTGTGATCGTGCAGACAGGAGTGCCGTTCAGATGTTTTTCCCTGGATGGAGATTTTCCCTGACTCAGAAATCACGCCGGCCGGTCGCTGTTGCTCCAGTTCGCGCAGCGCTAGCTGCGGGGGTGGGGTTCTGAGTGGGATCCCAGAGCGCTGCCCGGTTTGGCGCAGTTTGTCCCAGTAGCGCGTTCTCTGTCGGGTTCAGGAGCTGAAGCCGTTCTTCCCTCCACACTCGCCCTCTCGGCTGGTCGTCTTCTTCCTGGAAGTCCTCATTTCTGTCTTCATATTGCTATATTTCATTGTTTGGGTGGTAATCCTCTGGGAGGTTCTCTCTCTGCTGCCTACCCGGCCACCTAAATGTCATGTTTTAACAGGACCTTTCCCTCTTGCTCCTTTCTAAACCAGATATTTTGAGTTTCTCATTCTCCATTTTTCCCCTTCCCTATGTTAATCAATGTTTAAACATCTATTGTATGATTATTGTGTAGATTTCACTTAGAGTAAGCATTCCATCAGGGTAAAAATTATGTCTGTTTTGTCCCTTGGGGTGATCTTATACTCAGCATAGTTTACTAGAATGGTAAGGTATTTATATCCCCTACTGTGTTTTATATCCTCTGATATGAAGTGCACGTCTGGCTCACAGGAGATTTTATAGGGTGTTTTATAAATATATCAATTTGGGGGCATCAACACCTATTGAATCAGAACCTTTCAGAAGTGAAGCCTGGAATTTGTATTTTTAATAAATTCCACAAGTGATTCATTCCCACATATTGCCCATTTCTCATGTTTGGAACCAACTGTCCCAAAGTGCCCAAGATTAGAAACCAGAAGATACACATTTCAACTCTGTTTTGTAAATTACTAAGTACAGAATTTGGGAAAGTCATTTCTTATCTCTGACCTCAGTTTATTTTTCCATACATTTAGAATAATAATGTCTATCTCAAAGTGTAGCTGTGAGGCGCTGATGCACAGTATATTTTAAAGCACTCTGTGAACCATACATTAGAGAAATGTTAGAATTTTCACTTGTTAAAGATCTCTTCTGTGTAGGGCTTGCCTCTCATCTCTGACAATCTAGCTGGTGCAACCCACACTGTTCCAATGAGATAGGATCCCTTTCTTTGTACTTCTAAAGGAAGCTAATGATAATAATTCACTGAGCCTTTTGCTTTTCCAGAGTTCAGGGCCATCATTACTTAGATGCCATCATAACACATCCACAGCCTGGCCGGTCCATTTCCTGCTGGGGAGGAAACTGAGCCCAGACAGCAGCAGCACTGGCTGAGGAAGAAGGGCTGGCCTCACTCCCCTGTAAGGAAACAGCCCCATCTCTGGACAGTGCCAAGGAAAGGCCACAGAACAGCTTCTTAACTCCAGAGTTCTCAGGCCAAGTCTTTGACATCTTCCTCAGTTATATTGAGCTGTGACAAAAATTTAGAAAATTGGACTCCCTTGCAGAAATATAATGGAAATATAAGTAAAACTATCAACCGAAAGCGACTTGCAGGGTAATCTGTGGAAATTCTCCATCACCCCAGCTCTTGGGTACCTTGTACTTGAAACAGCTGCTGGGACAGACAAAGGTGTGAGCAAGCAAGAAGTGACACCTTTTTGTTCTGGTGTGTGGCACCAACAAAGCCCCAATCTCCTGTGCCAGGTACCTTGTTGTGGTGCTTCCTCCCAGGCCATCTTAACTTCTCACATCTTTCCTCAGTTCTCCATCCCTACAAAATTGACAAAGGTCACAGTCAAGTAGTCAGGGTTCTCCAGAGAAATGGAACCAAGAATGTGTGTGCATTTGTGTGTGTGAGCGAGAGAGAAAGAAAGAGAGAAAGACAGAGAGACAGAGAGAGACAGAGAGAGACAGATATTTGAGAAACTATGGTGGCTGGTAAGTCCAAAGTCTGCAGTGTGGGACCTGCAGAGAAGACCTGCTATATCAGTTGGAGTTTGCTGGCTGCCCACTGGCACAATTCTCTCACACCTGGGGGAGGTCAGCCTTGTTTGCCTCGGGCTTTCAATAGGTGCATGAGGTCTACTGAAATTGTCATCTGCTTTACTCAAAGTCTACTGATTTACATGTAAATCTCATCTTGCAGAAACAACCAGAATAATGTTCTACAAGACACCTGAGCACTGTAGTCCAGCCAAGCTGACAGAGGAAGTGACCCCTCATATTCAGTCTGTCTTTACCTTTTATCTGGCCTCCCTCTCCATGAACTAACTGGCCTGCCTGCTTTTGTTCATATGTTTCTCGGCTTATTCCCTCATCCAAAAGTCCTTTAACAACGTATTTTGTGTTCCAGGCTATTATGGTTTGTATCTGGATGTCCCCTCAAAGCCTCATGTAGTCATGGGGCAGGCTTTAGAGTTTATGATTGATCCCTGATCCAACCCTGGGATTATGGGTGTGATGCTACACCCGCCCTGGGGCAGGTAGTTCGCATATGTAAGGGAGAGAAAGAGGCTGCTGGCCGCAGCTCCTCCCTTTTGCTCTGGCTGCTTTTGCTATCTTCCTCACCATGAACCGTCGCCCTCTGCCGTGTGCCACCCTGCCTTGGAGCCAGCTGAGTATGGACTGAAACCTCCACAGACAGTGAGCTAAATAAACCTTTCCTTCCTTAATATTGGGCATCAGGTATTTTGTCTTAGCAACAAGAGAAAAGTAACCAAGACCCAGGCATTGTTCTTCTGACATGGGATAAAGTTCCTGCTCTCGTGGATTTTATGTTGCCAGAGAGATGAAAGAAAAACTGGTCAATGAATATACATGAAATGTAATGTGACATCAGGGAATGTACACGCGTGCATGTGTGTGTGTGTGTGTGTCTGGTCTCTTCCTCTTCTTTCAAAGCCGCCAGGGTTCTATCCTGGGCCTCTTCCCTCTGGAGCTCCCCTAACCTGACTCCCTCCCAGAGGCAGGTCGCTGATGCCATTGTCATGTTGTTTCTATACTACCCAGTGAGGGCTAAATCTCAACACAGAAAATCTGGCAGCATGTGCCCAAGCCACCTGCACACTGGTGAGGAGAGCACAGACAAGATGGGAGAAGAGAGCACAGGTTTGAGCAAGGCTGGGGAGCAGGCAGAGAAGCCTCCCAAGGAGGAGAGAAGGGAGAGGCCAGGAGGTAGAGGAGGACCAGGAGATAGTGGGGAGCAAGGAGCTGAGGGAAAGCATGTGATAAGAAATTAGGAGTGGTCCTGTGCTGGGCACCACTTCTTGTAATAGGGGACCTAAGTCAATGACATGCCTGTCAGGTTTTGAAGTATTTGGACTTCTTTCTGACATGTTAGTATTTCCGTTCCTTGTGCTTTTTTCTTTGCTTCTTTATTTGCCTTCTGATATGAATTTAATCTATAACACTTATGGGACTCTCAAGGAGTTGAGTGTACACATGAAGTGTTTTCTGAGTTGCTTCCAACTACACTACAGTGATGCTTGTCTCTCCTGGGATATTCTTTAATGGTATCTTGGCTGGATTACTCAATTTTCAATAATTTTGGATAATAGAACAGTTGAATTGCTTCTTAAAACAAGTTTCTTTATATAATTTTTGCAAAAGGCATAATTTTCATTTTTGAAAGTTTTTAATGTATATTTTCAAGCATGCACAAACCAGAGAAATCCTATTTATTTTCAACTTTGATCTCATATCAGATGCAAAACTCTCCCTTGGCTCTGGGTAAGGATGAGTAGGGGATCGGGCATGCCCTGCCCTGAAGGGCTCGTTCTGAGCTGCCTCCTCAGTGTGTCCATGCCCCATGTCTTGTTTATATCACTAATTCCTCTGATGCTTGCTATCTTCCTTTAGCCTCCTCCTTTTCAGGCCTGCGAAGGCCACAGCTCCTTCCTGCTGTATCATTTTGAGTGCATCTTTGTATTTCCCAGGGTTTACAAGGGAGGATGAGGGCAGCAAGACAGCCTGACCCTATGGCGCCCCATTACTCCCCAAATTTCTTTCTATTCACCTTACCCCACCCCTTATCCCATTTCCAATTTCATTTTTTTACTTATTAATTACCACGAGTCAGACACTGGCTGAAAGCAGTGAGCAAGTGGCTGCATTTGTGCCTGTACAGTGCCCACAGTACAGCAGGGAAAGACACTGGGTACCTGCTAAAGTAGGTGATGCTGCATTATGCCTTTTACTGATGCGGTGCCCATCTTTGCAATGAGTTTTGACCTAATTTCTCCCACACGGTCAGTGCAGATTCTCCAGACTGTGTGTGCCTTTGGTATCCTGTGTGCCTGTCTCTCCATAGCACTCAGCACATTCATGTTATTCCCTGTTTTCCTTCCATTTACCCACAGCCGGTGGGCTCCTGAGGGACAGATGAATTACTCTCTGCCTAGGTCCTGAGTACTTGGTAGATTCCAATAAAAGCTAAGTAGAAAACCAGCCGAATGAATGTTTTACTGGTGCCTTCCAAAAAGAGACCCAGTAGCAACAAATAACACTTTTGAACAATTGCAGAAATAAGTCCAAAGTAAAGGTATAAGCCAAATGTCATCTTGACTCCTGAGAGAGGCTACATTGGAGGGTATACCTTAGTCTGAGGGCCAAATGTGTCTTCCATGAAACCACAGTGTCAGGCAGGTTCCCATCTGATGAAGGGAGAATTGCAGCAGAGGTCATGGTGTGGGTAGCGTGCTCTCCAGAGGAAGGTGGCAGAGCTGAACTGCACATGCCCAGTTTTTCCCCACACTCACTCAAGAGAAATCCCTGCCCTCCAAAAGTCAGAGTGAGGGGAGGGAGACCTGGTCTAGTGTAAGAACATATCCCACATCAGCAGGAAGTACTCAGACCATGAGCTCCACTGTGCCGAGCAGGAGCCAGATTCTTTCACACCTGTGCTATAGTCCAATGTTCACAAGACCAAGAAAGGCAGGTCCATTCCCATCTTGTCACTCATCCAATGTCACAAACCAAAGAAATGGTAAAGCCTAGATTCAGTTGTGTGTTCACTACATGCTAGACATGAGGACAAGATGACACTCCTCACAACAACCCATGAAGTAGGCAGGTCCAGATTTTAGTCCTTTTTATCGGCTGGTGTCACATAGCATCTGATTGAGATTAAACCCAGGATCTGCCTCCCTAAGCCTTGGGTTTGAGACTTTTTCTTTTGTTTCCAGACTCTATCCCATTTGCTTCAGGTAGAAATGTAAGCAAATGAACCAACCATCCCACAGCGCAGGACAGGTATTTGTCTTGCAGGGTAAAGCACTTTCTAAAACAGAGATAGGATCTCCAGGGCCTTGTTTTGACTCTCATCACCTGTCAGGTGTGGGATTCTGGCACATGGGCTCAACTTACTCACTCACAGAAAGTCCTGATGGTCCTCCCGGGATGACTAACAGGAGGGAGCGATGTGCTTCTCCACTGACAGACTGAGCCTAAGGGTCCACGATGCCTCTCTCCCTCAGCTTTCCAGACCCAGGCAAGCCCAGATCTGTCTTGTTCTGCTGGAAGGCTGGCTCCTTTCTGTTCGTTTTGGACCAGCCAGGCTGCTCTCTGGTGCCTGGCCAAAGTTTACAACTGGAAGGGGTCAAGAGGGTCCCACTCTTAGGGGTGATACTGGGGTCCTGTGATGGAGAACAAAGGCTGGAGAAAGGCCAGGTACTGCAGGCAGCTGGAGGAAAGGTAGTTTGTTTCTGAACTGCAGGAGAACTCACCGAACCTCTGAGAGACCTGAAAGGCCAGTATAGCCTGGTATTTCCAGAAGCTAAGATAATTGAAGCAAACTGATCCCGAGGTGGAACGGAGTGGCACCTGAGGGTGGAGCAGTAGAAAGACTGTGGGACTCCTTCCTACAATGCTACCAGCGGCCCACCCCATCTCAGATGTGCAGGTCTCCATCCCACGTGGAAGAGAGGTGGACTCTGAGAGCTGGCAGTCTGAGTGTGGAGCTCCCAATATTATACCCATCTCTAAGAAAAAGAAGGTGGCAAAAGAGGTCAGGAGCCCACTGTCTCTCCTCTGTACCATCCTGGTCTCTTTCCCCCTGCTCTGTCACTTATAGTGCTACTAGGAAAAGCAAGAAGTTTGTTCAACCTGCCCCAGTTCCCTGGTGCGAATCTGTGTTTTGGCAAGACCTTCAGTGACAGAGGAAGCCCTGACCCGTACCCTATAGCACTCTAGTTCTCCTCAGGTCCCAAGTCCGAGTGTTTGCTCCACCCTGAAGGCGTGGCACTGTCTTCAGTGAGCTCTCTCTGGACCTCCTGTGACTGGCACTCTGCACTAGCCTTGGTTCCTTGCCAGGCAGGCAGATTCTTGTGCTCCTTGCCTCGTTACTGATGAGCCCCTCAAGGGCCCTCTGGTGCCCCATGGCAGAAACACCCTCTGTGCCTTTACTGTTGCCTGCAGCACCCATCTCCTGATCTGCTCAGCGGCCCTTCAAAGCAGATGCTATCAAAGCAAATGAGGGGCTCAGCCATGCTTCAGAGCTGGTTTATCTCAAGCAAAAGGCTCCTTCCAGCAGCTCCTGCCTTCCCCTCCCCACTAAAACAAAGCTCACTGCCAGTCTGGAGGTGCTGAGACTGGACCAAGTGCATATTTGTAAAAGGATGTACAGTTATTCAAAGAATCAACAGCCTGATGCCCCTGTGGGCCTGAGCGCAGGGTCCAGGAGGGTGACCCAGGTGAGGCAGGCTTTTCTCCACAGGCCACCAGTCTCCTTTGTGAAAGTGAGCTCGGGCAGGTGGTGATAAATAGCAATTGCTATTATTCCCTGGGCCTGTTTGCTCATCAGGAAAATGAAGATGTTTCTCTAGAATTGGTTGCTTTCAAACTGCAGTCAAAGAGTTGCAGGAATAGCACTGGGAATCTGCACCAGGCTTGGGTTAAGGTGGAAAAAGAAGAGAAATAGACTCCTGAATTACCCTGATTCAAACAGAGCAGCCAAATTCTTATCCATTTTATGTAGTAGTTTTTCCCATGAAACGGTCCCCCAATACACACATATGCTGGGCAAGGCATGGCACAGGAAGGGCCAGTGCCACGGTGGAAAGAGAGTCTACCAACGGTGGGAGAACATAGAACAGTTCAGAGTTTTCTGACCTACTGTAAGGCAGCAGTGCAAAAGCCCAAGAGAAGACAGCGCCGTCATGGTGTGAGGTGGAGATTTTTATGTTTTCGTTTAACACGAGGAGGGATCATCCCAGGTCATAGCTGCTCTACTGTCCATTCTTCTCAGGTCTAAGGAGAGCCAAGTGTTGTTTCTTTAAACGGCATAATGTCTTTGTCCCACAGAGTCCTATGCCCTTGGCATTGTCAGAAAGAGCATTCCAGGTAAAACTGATCAATAAATATGTAAAGATTAACTAAGGTCAGTGGGCAAGAGGATCAGGATAAACTATACATATATATGTTTGTACTTGAAAGAGACATTTGACGTTATGCTGGGATATAGGGGAACTGGCATTCTTTAAGGCATGTCAAGTGGTCAGATTATCCAGTGATGGGTGTGTAGTCTGTGTGCATAGCTTAGCTTATAAGGTGGAAAGGTCATGTTACACTACAGGCTCGCCTTCTGCTGCAATGTGGCCTCTAGATAAACAACAGTACATTTATATAAAACAATATACATTTTTTGACCTAAAGTAATTTTGGAAACTATTGTGTTGAATATTCTCTGAAGTCTTTTCTGGAGAATGCAAACTGATTCCAGGCCTGATTTTCATGACTTGGGGTTTATAAATTGGGGCACAAAGCCAAGGACCATCATGCCATAAGTGACTTTCCCTAGCCTCTACTTTGATTCTCACTTTATCTGTTGCAATGAAAACGGACTAGAAACATCAAAGTCCATTCAAGTATTTTCCAATTGCAAGAGAACCATAATTTCTAGCCAGACGTTGGCTGCCCAGAGCATGGCTATGCATCCCAGCTTCCTAGGTAGCTAGGTGGGGCTGCTGCCTAAATTCTGACCAGTGTCAGATAAATGGCAGTGGTGGGCACAACTGGTGGCCTCCACAATTAAGAAGAGGTGTGTCCTCCTCTTCCCCATATCTTCCTCCTTACTGGAAGGAAGCAATACTGGATGAGCAAGGGGAATTTCCTAGGGGTGCAGCACAAGGCCAGGGAATGTGAGACACAGGTCCTGGGTTACTTCCACCTGGGCTGCCATGAGTGAGAAATACCCTCCTGTCTTGATTAAGCCACTGTGTATTTGGGCTTCTGTTAGAAAAGAACACACACACACACACACACACACACACACACACACACACACATTCAGTGAGCAAGAGTGGGAGCAGAGCAACCAGGAAAAACTCTTAAAATAGTCCAGGCAAAGATGATGGTGATGGTGGTTTGGGAAAAGGAGATGATGAGAGCTTCACTTCTAAAAGTGTTACGAAGACACAAATCATGAGATTTTCTGACGACGTGAGGCTGAGAGAAAAGACATGGGCGAGTCGAGACTTGGAAGAGTCTGTTGCTGTGTGGAAAAGGGAGGAGAAAGCGTGGGGGTGGTGAGAATCAGGAGCTGCTTTGGCCAAATTAGGTCTGGACATCCGAGTGTTGCTTTGGTATTTGGAGTCAAGTATAAAGGAGAGAGAATTGAGTTAAATATTTCACAAAACCACTGCATTGTAAATAACTTTTAAAAAACAAAACCCATTTTGTGGAAATCCTTCTCCCAGACCATTTAGGCGAGAATGTTGGGAGCGAAGTAGAATTTCATAGTGAAAACAGGAGGAGGTCAAGCTCTTCCCTTGCCATTTTCCACAGTTGCAACATGGCCTTTAATTAGTGAGCCATGCAGGGCTGGGGATATAGCTCAGTAGAATAAGCGCCTGCCTAGCAAGCGCAGGGTCCTGAGTTCAATCCCCAGTACCACCAAAAAAAAAGTGAGCCATGCAGAGAAGCAGGCGCTGGGAACCCAGTGTGGGGGCGTGGCGCCACGTCTGAACAGCTCAGAGCTCTTGAGGCATACAATTACCCTCTGGAAAAGGGCAAGTAGTATTTGGAAAAGTTTGGAAATTGGGAAACTGGATTTTCAACTTAAAGACAAAACGGGAGAAGTAGACAGCAGCTGGGGTTTGGAGTCCCAGACCCTCTACGTAAGGACCTGATGGCGTGAGATGAATCGTGTAGCATCCCCATCATGGGCACAGACATCGCAAGCGCACTCTCATTTCTTCTGAGTCTCCAGCAAGCATCTCTATACCACATTGTTATGCTGTACTTATTGCCCATATAAGGAAAGCAAGGAAATCACCTGGCACACAGAAGGCTGTAAAGCACAAAAGAAGAAAGGTAAGAAATAAAGAGACACTGTCCAGACAGAAATGGGTAACAGAAACTCTTTGGCACTAGGGTTTGAGGCAGAGCAGACAGAAGAAAACCCAGCCAGAGGGTCTCTGCTGTGAAGCAGGAGGTGTCTCGTGAGCAAGGTTTGGGCACAACAGGGCAAAATAGTCAGTTCCTTGCTTATCAAGCTCTCTCTCTGGAAGAGTATGAGTTTCAGATCCAGCTGGACCTGCTCCTCACGCATGGCCGCAGTGTGGAGGTGCTAAGGGTAATGTCCCAGAGACTGCACACTGGCGTGGGGTAGACAAAGAGGACATCCCTGGATGCTCTGGGATTGGGGCCAGGACCCAGAAGGAGCCAGAGACCTGGGAGCTCACCCTTACTAGAGGTCAACATAGGGACAGACTTCTGCCTCAGAGCCAAGCACAACTGGAGGACACTCAGGACTATGGCAAGTGTCAAGTCCTCACAGATGTCCCTTAGAGCAGCAGGGATGCTCTATCCCTGCCAGCTCTATGAGGTATACTGAGAACTAAGGAAACTTGGAGTAGGTGCCCGTCTGAATACCTTCCTGCCACTTCTGTGACCACAGAGATGAAGAAACACACAGCAGCACTCTTCCCAATGCCCCAAGAGAGAAGAAAAGGAGGCATCTTTCGAAGGAGGAGCAAAGTAGGATGGATTGAGGGCTCAAGTTTCAATCAGCTAGCAACCCCTGCATTTCCAGATGAGGCATACTCCAAAACAAAGTGACTTACCTTCCCTTGGCAGGTTAGTGGATGTTTTCCCACCACCCCTGGGAATGAGGATGTGAGAGCGATGTAGGTTAATTGTCGCCAACAAAAATTGTTATTTCATACCCTGGGGTTATATGCAGATTTCCAATTCTTCCCACAAACACTGACTGCTTATTTCCTGCCAGGCACTGGAGAGAGAGAGATGAATCAATTGTTTTTGCCCTCAGGGAACTTAGAGATTGAGCTGGGAGACACCAACCACAGCCCCAGCTCGAGGTAGAAACTGCTGTGATAGAGACCAGCCCAGATGGCCAGGGGAGCCCAGAAGCAAAGCAGAGGCCTTTGTCCTGCCCAGGCAGACAGGCAAGGAGGACTTGCTGGATAGTTGGTGCTGACCTGGATCTTAGGGCGAGTAGGAAGAGACCAGGTGGAACAGGACAGTCAGAAATGGTGTTCATTCATTCTCGTGTTCCTTCCTTTAATATTTATTGGGCACCTACTAAATACAGAAACTTATCTGCACAGCGGGGATGCTGCAGTGAAGAAGACAGGTGAGCTCTCTTCTGTGGTGTTTTTGCTTTACTAGGGAGGAGAGAGATAGCAAAGAAACTACAAAGTAAATGCGTGACACGATGTCAGCCAGGGATACTGCAAGGAAGGAGACTCAGGGCAGTAATGAGAAGAGGCAGGAAGAGAGCAAAAGCTATTCTGTGTGGTGTGCAGGGGAGAGACCTCTGCCCAGGTGAGATGAAATTGGAAATCCACTTGAAGTAACGGCCTAACAAATGCTGCCGCCCGGAGGATCAGCAGTCAAGACAGAAGGAACAGCAAGTACAAAAGTCCTGTGTCTAGAACTTACTTGGCAAGTTTGAGAAGCTAGGTGGAGTGGGTTGGAGCA
This sequence comes from Dinomys branickii, assembly GCA_004027595.1. NCBI lineage: Eukaryota > Metazoa > Chordata > Mammalia > Rodentia > Dinomyidae > Dinomys > Dinomys branickii. Next base: position 41,242 of record PVLD010014335.1, on the reverse strand, counting down.
CAGAGAATGCCAGGCAATGAGGGTGCTCGGTGGGATCCAGAACAGCAGGTGCACCTCAGTGTACATTTGTCCAAGCCCTTAGAATGCACTGTACCAGGAGTGAACCTGATGTCCATAGTGGACTCCGGGCAGTCGAGATGGGTCAGTACAGGTTCACAACTGCTGAGGAACGTGCAGTTTGGCAGAGCTGACCTTGGTGAAGCTACGGGTAGGACGGAGTCAATGGACATCTGCATCTTCCTCTCAATTTTGCTGTGAACCTAAAACTACCCTTTAAAAATATTTTGTAAAAGAAAGAAAGAGGAAAGAGGGAAAGAATGCAAAAGGAGAAAAGGAACGTCCAGGAAGTGAGCTGCTGGCATAGAAGGGAGGAGGGGAGGAGGCTGGGTCGGACTTCTCCGGGCAGCCCAGGTTTTCCGGGGTGTGAGGCAGTCAAAGTGTCAGGCAGGACATGGGGCATTAGGTCTTACAGACAGAGAAGGTGCCCTTCCCTTCCCTTCCCAGCACAGCTCCCTGCAATGACTCAACAGGGGGTGCCACAGAGCCACATCCCTGTCACTAGAGTGGCTGCTCTGGTGGTACTGTCTTCTGAGTGCCCCTCAGGAGAGAGAGCTTTCCCACTGTGTAGCCTACAGCTTCCTCTGCCTAGCCCTGCTGTTTCCCTGTTCCTGTTACATGTGCACTGCTCACTAGCTCTCTAGGTCCTGTCTGTGAATCAGCGTCCACTCTTCTGTGGACCCAGCTGACTATTTCAGAGCCAGGTCCAGATCCCCGATTTACGACTTCTCTGCTCCCCGGCACTCTATCGCTCATGGGTTTGCATGTGGCCCTTTGACATTTTAGTTTTTCAGTCTGGCGTGTGTGTGTGTGTGTGTGTGTGTGTGTGTGTGTGTGTATTAAAATGGATAGAATATAATATTTGCCATTTTAACCATTTTGATTACAGTCACACTATTTGCTCTGAACCATTCGTACCATCTGTTTACAAAACCTTTTTATTATCTCAGACAGACACATTGTAACTATTAAGTAATAATCCAAATCTGACTTTCAGACACCTGCTATGTCAAGATGGCAACTCTGTCTTACCATAGTAGTGTCCGGCATTTACTAGGCACAAAGAGATTGCTTATTAAAGAAGTAACTGGCACAATCTGGGAAGACTTCCAGGAAGAGGTAATATTTCAAGGGAATCCTAACGGCTGAATAATATTTCCCTAGGTGGTGAGGTGGAAAGGGCATCTCAGGCCAGGAAATGACACCTAGAAAGAGAAGAACTGCTTCCCAGCTCAGAGGCAAGCTTCCTTCCCTAGAGCTACAGTTTTGTTTAGGGCAGCAAAGCACAGGACTGAGATCTTCCCAGGCTCCCCGCTCAGATCTTATGGTCACATCTGCTTTTTTCTCCTTTAGTTTCATTTTAGACCCTAGGGATTGAGCACAAGGCCTTGTCTGGAATATAGACATGGGGCTGGAACAATACTATCCACCTTCCAACCATGAAAGCAGGACAAGAAAGTTATGAGACCCACGACTCTGACATTTTTGAGCCACAGCTCACAATTTTAGACTTCTCTGTGTGTGTTGTCTATCTGTGCATGTGAGAGTGTGAGTACATCTCCAACTGCAAAGCTTGGTTGGGTTTTCAGTTATTTGTAGTTGGTCAAGCCTCACTGACACAGTTTCAAAGGCATCTGAGATGAAGACGAGAGAGACAGTTTAAGCAAAAGAACAGCCACATCAGCAGACAGGAAGTGCTTATGAGATACCTACTGTTGGCCAGGCAGTGCCAACCTGGAGATTTAGGCATGTACCAGCTACTATGGAAGGCAGAATGTAAGAAATCCTGTTTTGGGTGACTTGGACAAAGCTTCAAAAGAAGCAAATAGAAGAACAAACAGAATTAGTGTCCTTAATCCTGGTCACACGTCTTTCAGTCCTTCATAGAAAAATAGGATTTTCAATGCTATAGCCAGGAAATTTAGGGCTGGAAATTGTGAAGTGTGACCTGACCCCAGGTTAGAAGTCAGAGATGCAAGAAAGAATGGAGGATAATAAAGAAAATATAAATGTATGAGAGTATAAATGAACATTAAAATGTAAGCAACAATAGCAACACACAGACTGAAAATCCATGATGACATAGCATATTGTGAGGGACTATGGAAGAAAGGCATTCTGAAGCCCCAGCGCCTGGGCATGTTCAGTTACATCATAATGAAACGGCAGAAAACTGAAAGAAAAATCTTAAAAGAAGCCCCCTGGGCAGTTTGGGAAAGTTCTTCCTTATTGAACAATCCTAGCTACAAAGTGCAGAAGGAAGAATTTAAAAATCACCATTTTGTAACCTCGCATGGGATAATAGATCTAGTCGACAATCATCAGTGATGGCAAAAAATCATTAGAGAAAAAACTGATGGAGAACATTACAACGGATCAATATGGCCAAAACACCTGAATGCAGTCAGCCTGAACAACACTAAAAGTGGACGCACCTGACTCCTATGGAGATGCTCTTGCAAATGCACAAAGCCACCTATGACTTCAGTCCCCAAACACTATAATTCCAATCTCATCACACAGCTAGGTCCAACCACCCACTGCCAGCAAATATGGAAGCCACAGAAACAAGACAACTGGCCAAACTAGAAACGTCTACAGGACAAATGGCCCACTGTACTCATCAGTGGTAAACAGATGGCATGCTCGAATTAGGTAATTTAAGAAAATCCTGGTAAAAGGACCATGTACAAAAATTCGGGCAGAATGTAAAGAAAGCACAAGGGGAAAATGGGTAGCAGAGAACCAGAGTTAAATACGGCTTCAGAGATATCACCTCTCCAGGGCTAAAGAGAGGAGGAGAGGGAGCTGCTACCGTAATGGGGTACTAAGGAGAGAGGGGAAAAAGCTTGAGAGATAGGCACTGTGAGGAGGACCCCAGTACAGGGACAGTTGTTGAAGGACAACAGGGTGCAAAGAAATATCAAATACTGATGGTCACACTCTATTTGGAATAAAATAGAAGAGGGAGTCAGAAAGATTTAATCTATACACAAATAAATTCAAAACTTCCTTTATTTTAACTAATAATCTTGCAACATAAAATTGAATATTGAGTATCAATAAAGCATATTTTAAACCTAGGACTAACACAACAGATTTCAGCTTGTGTTTCTGTGTTCACACCTGGATTTTCACCCAATCCCCATTTACTAGGCAGTGTGTTTGAAAGATACAAACCTTGTCCTGGGATCCACTGTTTGTTTGTTTTTTGGTGGTGCTAAGGATTAAACCCAGGACCTTGGGCATGCTGGGCAGGTGCTCTTGCCCTAAGCTACATCTATCCATTGATCCTGGGATTGAGGTGCTTGGAACCCTGAAGTTTACCTTCTAGTGGAGAGTGTTGGCCCAATTCATCAAGTGCTCTATGACCTAGCTCTCTCCTGCTTCTTGGTCTACCCTAACCACACTGGGTATCCTCAGAATCTACCCGCTTCACTGTCAGTGAACAGTCATAGCTGTGGCTCTTATGCTCTGGGACTCAGCTGCAGAAACCAGGATCTGCTCTGCTTAGATTAAGCAGAAAGGATTTATTTGCTCCTGGGCATTAAGTGATTTCAAAAGCAGTGGCAAGCCTGACAAATAAGACTCTTAGAACTACAAAAGCCTACAATACAAGAACTCAAGCAGCTTGAGTGGCTTCCACAGCAGTGTCATGTCCAGTGGGCCTGAGGTCACCAGTCCACCCTCAAATTTCCCAGGGCTTGTCTCTCTCTCCAACTTAGAAGGAGAAAGAAGAGTCAGAAGATAGCAGATGGTGCAAAGTGAAAGTAAAGCTTCTTTGCAGAAATAAGCAGTACAAAGCCACTCAAAGAGTGGGGGACCCCAGAGCTGGATAACCACTGATTATAGGGCAGCAGTCTTGTTTTTAATGGCATAGAGATCCAGGTACTCACCTCCCTCCAAGGGTAGCTGCACCTGATTGAGTGGTCAGCCTGTTGCTAAGGGTTTGTGTTTTGTGGGATAATGGAGAAATTTGGGTAAGCCTGGCAACCTGCACAAAGAGGAGCTAAGGAAGACAGTATTTCCTGCATGGAAGCAGAAGTAAAAACACAGACTCCTGCTTCAGAGGTAAAGCCACAAACCTGCCTGCTGTTCAGCCTCTGAAAGGGCCCACATTCCTATCCTAACACTTCCCAGGGCTCCCATCTTTCTCCACATTCCCTTCTCTGGAAATGATCACCCAACTGCTGTTGCGGTTAAGGGGATGACTGCTCTGGCTACTTCCAATGGAAAGGGGATGCCAGTTTGGGTAGTGAATTGACCCCATCAGGAAGAAGGTTGATCTAATGGGCCACAGGAGAAGGAAGGAAGAAGCTCCATGATTGGCATCTTTACACCATTGCTGCGCTCTGAAATGAACCAGGTAAGACAGTTAAGTACAGCAAAAAGGGCCAAAAGCCATAGCAATAATGTATTAATTAAGGGTTCCAAGAGAGGAAGAGGCCCAGTGGACATAGAAAGTAACTGGAGTTTGATTTTTTTGTTGCCAGAGAGTCTATAGCTCCTGGTTGGGGAGCCAATGAACTTTGTCTGAGATGACGTTGGTTGGGTACCTGACCTGCTGAGAGGTGTTGATGCAAGTACAACAAATGCAGCTGAGGACCGCACAGACCCCTCCTGGCGGGTGAGTGCAATCTAACATCTGCCTATGTTCCAAAGCGCACCAGCCACAGAGTCCAGAAACCACTGATGGTCTACAAAATTACTACTAGAGGACTGTGCCACCCCTGTAGCTGCTGCAGTGAGATATTTTATTTGCACTGTGCTAGCAACAACTCCACAAGTTAGTCCACCCAGGGAAACAATCAAGGCAGTTATTTCCAGCACAATGAGAGTTACAGGCTCCTGTTTTTCTCATGCAGCTCCAATGTCAGTTCCCCTTTTGTTAAACTGTTGATACCTCTTTCCAGAGGACTGGCTAAGAGCTCTAAACTCCCATCACTTGGTCACAGCTGGATTAACCTCCAGATACCCCAGCAAGACTGGGGATTCAGACATTGTGTTCGCCAAGCCCTATTTGAGATTTTTGACCACTACTACGGGAGCCACGCTGAGATTTGCTGAGCCTCCAGATCTTCAGTGAGCTGCTCAAGATGGGAGAAACTCTACACCCCACCCCCAAGATTCTGGGAGCCACACTGAGCCTGAGTGAGCCTCCGGACCCTCAGTGAGCTGCTTAGGTGGGAGAAACCACACCCCTACAGCATGGGAGTGACAGTGAGCCTTGACAAGCTTGGTGAGCCAAGCAGGAGGGGAGAGACTTCACCCACTACCCCTCTGCCGTCAGAGAGCCTCATTCTGGAGGAGACCTAGTGCCTGGCCTATACTACTACACTGTAGGCCTGACAGCCAGCTCGGGAAGCACTTGGGACACAGCGGTCCTGTTGTTCAGAGGAACCCAGGGTAAATCCAGTCTAACAAAGGGGAAACACTTTGCGTACAAACTCGTAATTTACGATCCATTGTGTTATATCGCTATAGACTTTGCTCCTATGGTCTAAAGTACAAAATAAATAGTTACCACAGTTGGTCAGTTTTTAAATTGTGCTTATTACTAATTATACTACTGTTACTAGGATGTTGTATCTGTTGTAATCAGTTGTTCTCCCTTCTGTAACTATATTGGGAATTTCAAGGATAATAACCTCACCTCAGCCCTATACCATAAGAGTGGGGACTGAGCTAAACAGAAACCAACATCTCACTCTCAATTAATTGGGAAGATAGGATCTTGGGACAGACACAAACCAAGAATTTCCTACACAAAGAAGATATCCCTGAACTACAGATTATTTCTGAAGAGGCCTTGATATTAGTGATATAGCTACCTACTACCAAAACTCACAAGGATTACCACAGAAAACAAAATAAAAATATTTTTTGAAAGATAAAATGTCAAAATGAAGGAACAAAATGCAATCGCAGACCTCCAGCCCACCCACAACATGTCCAGGAGACATCAACATAGAACAAATTGGAAGTAACACACCTGAGATTTCTGAAACAATAGCAATTTAAGTAAAGAAACAACTCATCAGGCTACAGAAAAAAATCAGATCAGAGATTTTTTTGCCATCCATAAAACAAGTACCCACTGGGGGCACAAAGGAGCTGGTCTGCACCACCATGTTCACCCAGGAAAGAGATATTGTGTTCTGTGCCTCCAGCTGGATGGTCATTCCATATCCCTCTTTCTGGGTTGGTATAAAGACTCTGGAACCAGTGTTCAAACTGGGGGTCTGTTACTATCTGGCAAGTTCTTGTTCTCAAGATTTGATGCCATCATTCATTACATAGGACCAGGATTGTGAACCCACTGTGAAGGTGGCATATTTCAGTTAGAAACACAGAACACAAAAAATTAAAGAGGGGCATGGGGAGGCCCTTGTTGGGGGTGCTAAACACACCCATTGGGCTAGAAAGGTGGAGTTACTAGGGTTTAAGTTGGTAGATGTCTCTGGGACAATAGAAGTCTGCAACACTCTCCACAGATGAGTTTTAACATTTACCCCTCTTAGTTCTCTCGGAAAAGGCAATCCTGTAAGGTCCAATAAGGGATTGAAGAAATTCAAAGATTTTCCTGTAAGAACTATGTTTCTGGGATTCCTAACTGGATGGACCTGTCATACAAAAGGTCAGGAAGCAGTGCTGGGCCTTGGGAAGCACAACCAGCAGTTGGCGTACTTCCTAGCCAGAGTTTTTGTTAACCTGAAGTTAACAAAAAGTTATGAAGTTATTTTTCCAAGGGAGCTGTTTGGTGTTTTTCCTCTCAGGAGAGGAGGACACTGAGCTGAGGAGGAGGAGAGTGAAAAATACATTTAGCAACTCATTTAGGACAGCAGAAATGATCCGACCCTTGGGGTAGGAGGCAAGCAGAGACAAGTTAAAACTGCAAGCAGAGTCCACAGCAGAATGCACAACCAAAGCAGAGGGTGTTTGAGGTTTTCATGATCAACAAACATTACTTACCATACTGCCTTTTGAGGAGGAATTTGAGTTCTTTTATGGGCTCACAGGTGTAAATGGACTCAGGTGCTACCTCAGGCCATGGCAGAGGCCATGGTAGTCCATGGTTTCACTTGGGAACGGTAAATTGAGAAGTTGTGTCCTATCACCTTAACTGCAGCAGGGTGCAAGGGATCACCATGCAGAACCCTCCTATCTGAGTTTGCCTATGTCCTGTGTGTCTAGAGTGTTGATCAGTACCAGGGTTCTAGGGCAGAAGAGAGGCTTGCTAGATGAAGTAGGTCTGGGGTTGTTCACCTCAGGCAGACAAGACTTGCTGGAACTGGGCGAAGGACCACATTTGCCTCAAGGTTCCTTTGGTTTCATCATCTAGGATGTCATTTCTGAGGAGGTGTCTCCCATTCAGGAGTTCAAAGGGGGACACCCCCAAATCCAGGGTATGTTTCTGGCCTGTATGAGTCCCAAAGTTAGGAACTATTTCAAAGGGGCCTTATGTTCTTGTATTAACTTGAGCAAATGCCTCTGAGAATCCCATCAGCCTGTTACACCTGTTCTGATGACTGTGGCTACCAGGCACAGTGTAATGGTAATCAATACCAAGGGCCTTGGAGATGCTTTGAGTGACCTTGGAGCAAATGGTGGGGGCCATTGTCACTTTGGAGGCTATGAGAGACCCCAAACCATGGAATAATCTCATTGACAAGAACTCTAATTACCTTTATTACCTTCTCTGACCTGGTAGGGTAAGCCTATATCCACACTGTGTGTATAAAACAAGGACCAAGAGAAACTGGCTGTCCTGGCCTCCTCCATGCTAGTAAAATCAAACAGCTAATCATCTCCAGGATAAGCATCTTGGGACTATTCTCCCAGTGATTGCTGCTGAGAATTTTCTGGGTTTATTCTTAAGTGTATCTCATAGCCTGCTATACTACTATTTTTAACTCATTTCCCTGGAAGGCCCTAGTAACCAGGGTGAGAATATTTTTCTTTCCCAATTTGCAGATGTCATAGATGCCCTTGATTATTTTCTAGGCTAGGCAGTTAGGTAGAAAAAAGTGCCTATGTGGGTGACCCACCATCTGTCAGAGTCAAAAATGCCTACTCTCCAGCCTTTGGCCAGCCTGAGGGCCTGACTAAGGGCCATTAGTTCTGCTTTGTGGGCACTAGTGCCCAGGGGCAGAGGACCTGACTCTGACATTCCTAAATGGCCTGTCACTGGATACCCAGCCCTTCTGACTCCTTCATGAACAAAGGAGCTGCCATCTGTAAAGATCTTGTCCTCAGGGTCCTTGAGAGCTTGATCATATAGTTTTATCTCAGCTGCTAAGTCCTGATTATGATCTCAGTGCAGTCCTGTTGATGGTCAGCTCCTTGGGAATGGGTAGGAAAGTAGCCGGGTTGAGTGCTCAAGTCTCAATGTTGACATTAGGACCCTCTAATAAGAGGACTTGGTATTTTAAAATCTGGTCATCTGATACCCAAGGATGAATTGGTTCCTTGAGGAGTGTTGCAATGTCATGGGAAGACTTCACAGTAAGTGTCAATCCCTGGGGTGAATCTGTAGTCTTCAAGGACAAAAATACCCACACCAGCTAATGACTACAGACTGTCTGTCCATCCCTTTGACACAAGATATAATTCCTTGCTTAAATAAACTATAGGCTGGTGGCCAGGTCCCAAGGACTAGGTGAGAACTCCCAGTGTAACTCTCTGCCTTTCTGTCAGGAACAGTGTATGTTTATCTTGATTGGAAGGCCTCAGTGTGGGGGCTTCCTGAAGGCCTCACTTTGTCTTAAAAAGCCCAGTTGGCTTCAGAGTTCCAGGAGAGAAGGTCAGTTCATGCCTCCTGGATCCCTTTGAGAAGCTGATAGAGTGATCTAGCCTTTTCATCATATCCTGGACTCCAAACCCTACAAAAGCCCCATAACTTCCAACAAGGCTTTCAATGGCTTAATATGCTTAGGCTATGGAGAGTTCACTATAGGCTGCATCCTCTCAGGGCTTAGAGCCCTCTTGCCATGTGAGATGAGCAATCCCAGGTAAGTAACTTGGGTCTGGCAGATCTGAATATTTCACTGGACATTTTATAGCCCCAGGTGGCCAGGAAATTGAGGAGAGACTCTGTGCCCCTATGTGTTGCAGCCTTATCCTCCTTACAAAACATGAGTTATTGTAGGAGAGTAATTCCCTCTTCTTTCCATTTTAAAAGACCTTGGTCCAAGGCTGAACCAAAGAAGTAGGGGCTGTCACTAAGGCACTGAGAAATAACTGTCCAGGTCAAATATCTTACTACTGTGAGGGGATTTTCCAATGCAAAAATATTTTGGCTCTCAGGTGCCAGAGGGATACAGATGTCAGAAGGCATCCTTGAGATACAGAATCATGAACTAGCTAGCTGAGGCTGGAACATGAACCAACACTGTATAGAGTCTGGGGACCACTGGGTGCAGTGACATCACCACTTTGTTGATGAGACGTAGATCCTGGACCAATCTCCATTTGTTGGGTCCCTTTCTCACTCAAATTATAGGACTATTGTAAGGGCTGAGGGACTTCCTGAAGATTTCCTGTTATAATAATCCCTGCATAACGGTTTTAGCCCTTTTTTAATCTCTTAGCATATGGGATACAGTTTTTGATGACGGAAGCGCATGAGAGCCTTAAGGTGGCTAAGGACAGCAGCATTCCTCCAGGCCTTTCCCTCTGTGTGTCCATCTGTCTACACCATTATGTCAACCTGTAATTCTTGAAGAGAGAAAATCCCTACAAGACTAGGTCCCAGAGAAAGCAGGATTTGGTCTTAGGCTCTTGACAACAAATCCTTCTCCAACAGTGCAGCTGGGCTCCCAAGTATTATCAAGAAGGAATGGGTGAAGAGGAGATCACTCAAACATTAGCCACAGGTTGAAAAAAGAATCTTTCCATGGGGATCCCTGAGACCCCCGAACCATAGTGGTGCGCATAGAGCACAGCCCAGGGGAAAAGGCAAGAACTGAAAATTTGGTGTTAAATGTCACTGAAGAAATTGACAAGCTAGCCCCCCACTAATAAATCATCCTGGGGCTCCATATACTGGACAGGAGTGAGGGGCCCTGGATGGTAAGCCCCAGGGACTCTCACTGGGCACTTCTTAAAGCCCTTTCTGGGCATTACCTGTTCCAAGGATCATCCTGGCAAGTGGAGCAGGGACCAGGAGGCCCCCAATGAGTCCCTCTGCATGGAATGCATCCCTTTTTTACCTCGGGGCACTCCATTTTGAAGTAACCCAAATTTTGACAATTAAAGAAGAGAGTCCTCCAGGGCCTGGTTCAGTGGTCTCTGTGAATACTTGTAGAGCTGCCACCAATTCTCTCTCTTACCTGCTTCTCTTGTTTGGTCTTCTAGTCCTAGTTGTAAAAGACCTCTTTGAGATAATCATCCAGTCCTAGCCAAGTTCTTTCTGAGTTTCCCACCAACTTTAGGGGCTTAAAGATAGTGTAGAGGGCTGTTTGAGTCAAAAATGTATCTCTTATTAGGACCTATCCCTCATAACTCTCAGGACCTAAGAGAATATGTTTTGCCATATTGTCCTTACATCTGTAAGAACACTGATGGGGGCTCCTTTTCTTCTGGAAGAATCTGTCCTGTTTGGGCATAATTTACTGGTTTAACTCCAGTTGTCTTTAGTTCCTGTTTGATGTAGTATGGGAAATGGAGTCGAGCCTCTTCCCTTCCTGGAGTTTGATAATCTCCTGAGGTTCTGGAGGATGGGCAGGCTTCCTCCTCTACGTGGACTTATGGGGGAGCTTTTCCATCCAGAACCATAAGCACATTTTCCTGATGGATTTTGTGATATGAGTTTCCAGCACTCACTGCAGCTCCAAAGACCCTTGTGTTTTCTACTGAGTTTATGGTCTCACTCAGGTGAAACATCACTTCCTTCCAGGTAAGTCTGAATGTAAGGTCCTTCTTTCAAAGACCCTAAAGTGTCCATCAGGGTCACCTGTGAAACTTCCCAGATCTTGTGTGATTTCTCCCAATAAATAAATGGGACCTGTTCTGGTTCCACTCTCAAGTTGAAATGGAGGGCCCTTAGCCTCTCTGATGGGGCCAAGGGGCCAGATTCAGAGTATGGCAGAACAGAGCTTCTAGCCTTCCAAGCCCAGTCTCTTTCTCCTCAAGATGTACATGCTTCTCTGATTTATGGGATCCTTCCAGGGATCCCACCAAAACAAGGGGTTAGGGAACACTGAGAAAGTTACTCAGGATAGCCTCGAAGGGTAACAAAAGAGATGGACATAGGGCACTTCCCTCCATTTTCCCTCTCTCTGGCAAAACAAGTCTAACTGAAATATAGTACTGAAATTAAGGATGCCTCTGACAGGCTATTTTTTTTCCCATCTCCTGGAGGATACTGAGCCCAAGCATCAGTGCAACAGAAAATAAGAGCTTTTTTCTTTATGATGAGAAGATCTAACTCCTTTGCGTGTTTAAGCAGACATTCCAAAAGAGACTGTGGTGGAATAGTAGAGGATCCAGTCCCATCAGTGGGAAAAAGGAAAGAGAAAGTAAAGACAATCTCTTATGACCAGGAGCACAGGAGAACCTCCCCAGGGCAGGCATCCCTGCCGGGGTATCTCTTTTACTTATGGACAGGGTGATCCCATCCTTCCAGGGGGCCTTGTGCAGCCTAGGTTTTCCCTGTGCCTGACTCATCCCCCTACAGTCAGGATTACCTGTGAGGGATTGAAGTCATGGCTTGACTTGGGTCCCAGACACAGAGGCAGAAGTAAAATCACAGACTGTCTGCTTTGGAAGAACCACAAATGTGGAAGACCACCTAGCTGACTGTCCTTCGAAGAGGAGCAATTGCCTCCATTTGGGCTGAGTCTGACCATATTTCCATGTATTGATATGTACAGAGCTGGCTAGGACCGTTTCCTTATCCCTTCAATTGGCTTTAAGCAGTGCATATTGGTCCAGCCAGAGGTGCTGATGGTAGTCTTTAAAGACAGTAGGCAGCAGACATGTTTCCCTGGAACCTCCCACCCCCGGTTGTTCCCATGAGTGAGCAGGGATGAGGTGGGTTGTGTGAGCCAGTGCTCCACAATGTGAGATAGAGGCTATGACTTCCTGGGGCTTGAAAGATTACACATCAGAGCTGAAGCACCAACCCCAAAACATTAGATACTATCTTAGTTGTGTTATGTAGATTACTCTTTCTGCATATCCTTCTCTCTGCATTTGCAGAGGTGATTTCAGGCCTCCTACCTAGTCCAGCTCATGGCGTTCACCTACTTCCCACAATTTTCAGTCACTCATCTTCAAGCCACTCCCTTCTTCATGAAAGAATAAAACCTGGGTTCAGCCTTGCATTGAGGCCTTTGTTCCAGATAGCAATAATCACGGCTGAACTTAGCATCCCTTGGCTCCCCATAACTCAAATACAATTTACGGTCTTTATTCTGGCCATGGGTTGCACTGGAAGTGGTAGAATTAACTCACTACAATTCCAATAACTTTTCCATGGGATTACAAATATAACTTCTTGGGCTGTGACAAGGACTCTCTATATACAAACTGCTTGAAAACTGCTTGCTGTTCATAGCCACAGAGGCTGCTTTTCTTTTACTTTTTAATAGAGCCCATGTCCTATTTGGACTCTACCTAAGGGTCCCATCTTTCCTTATCTCAGGTTGCTGGCAGCCAAAGTGGGAATCTGCCTTTCAGTTGCTATCTTCCAAGATTGAAGTGGCCCAAATCAGCAAACAGACTCAGATTAAGAGCAGAGATGACCACAGAGGCAAATGATCAAGATGTGCCCTGTAAGCAAGCCCTATGACCACATGGTGCTTGCTGGCCAGCTGAAGCACAGCAACAGGGAGGGGAGGCCACCTCTCCTCTCCAGCTCCCAGATCCTGTAAGACTTGCATCTGTCGTATGGAACTAGAGCACATCCAGAACTCATATTACAAAGGAATCTGGGAAGTATGGTTTTCAGGTTTTCACAGTATTCACACTAGAGGGAAGTCAGAGTAGGTATCAAGGGATAATGGAACACATCCGCCAAGCCCGTAACACTCTGTTCTTCCTCTTCCCCTTCCAGGTCCTGCTAATCCTTAGATCCTGGGCTAGCTGAACTTGCTGAACAAGGCATTCCCTGACCTCCCTTCTGCTTAGAGGCACTACCTCTTCCTTGCCCCTTGCTGAGAATAGCCTTTGTTGCTCTGTGATTTTCCATTGCAACTTGTACTCATTTCCTCCAAGAACTTGTCACCCTTCCCTGCTAAGCTCCAGGAGAGCAGGGACTCTACCTAGGGCATGGCACTCTGTGGTCTCTTATGTGTAATAAACGGATATGTTGAATGAGTAAGTAAATGAACACACAAAGCAGAGGATGGGGGAAAGTATCCCGGGGAGAATGTGAAATAAGGCAAGGTAGAGACTGGTTGGAAAAATGTTCCTTGAACATAGGAGGGTGTTGCAACGTCTGTGATCTGTTTTGCTGGGATTAGCTGCACAAAGTGTTAAGTGTAGACATTCTCTTAAATTGCTGTCAGCCTGGATATCATTGAGGAAAATCTATCACTTTTTTTAAAAACTAGGTTTCCTAGCCAGGCACGATAGTATATACCTGTAATCCAGCATTTTGGGAGGCTGAGGCAGGAGGATGGTAAATTCAAGCTCAGCCTGGGTAAGTTAGTGATTTAGAGAGGGCCTATCTCAAAATAAAATAGAAACAGTTAAAATGGCTAGGGTTGTAGCTTAGTGCCAAGGCACTAGGCTCAATTTCCCCCGAGTCTAAGTTTCCTTAGCAGATCCAAATGGAACCCAAGTTTCCTGAGAAACATTGCCTGCTCATTGGTGTCTGTCTCCACACAACAGTGCCTCTGGGTCCCCCACCTTGAGGAGGTGGAGTCAGACCCAGGAGATGTCCAAGGCCTCAAACAAGTGAGGCTGTCTTTGCTCAGAGGTTGCCATGGCCAGTGCTTAGGAAAGAGCAGGCTCAGGGACAAGTCCCAGCCAGAGGCGGATGGGGTCTGAACACGGGCTCAGTACTGACAATTGACTATGGCTGGTCAGTCTGTGAGCATGGACCTGGGAGGGATCCAGTACATGAAAGTGCTCAGTGTCCCTTAAGAAAGTATTTGGCATGGTAGTGCTTAGATTCTGACATAGAACCAGGCCAGCTGCAGTTTCTTTCATCTAAGTAGAAGGACAGTGACATTGAAGTGACACAAGTCTTGTCACTAATGAATGTGTAATTTACTTCTGGATTGTGATGCCCATGGCATCTTGCACCATGAACTGACCTTTCAGCCAGAACTGTTGCCCCAGTGAGTTCAGAAGCTGCTAGGGTGGGCTGGGCTGAGCCAGGTGGTCAAGGGCAAAGCATCTGCTATGGGGCGTGGCTGTGACACCTGCTGTCTAGACCCATGTTTCACCCCAAAACACACATCACAGTCAACAAAACTAAAGTGTCCAAGGTCATAGAAAGTAGATGGGCTGAGAATCCCACACCACAGGTGTGTAAACATGTATGACAAGCTACGTATAAACACTATTGCTGTATGTGCAGGCAGGGTCCTTCAAAACCAGCCCTGCACACTAAGCTCATCTCACCTACCAGTCCTCCTTCCTCCCCAACACACCTAGGAAGCCTTATAAACTCCCAGTGCTGCTGCTTTCTTTTCTTGATTAGCATAGTCATTAACAGGCAGAGCCCTGGAGCCAGACTTTCTTGATTTAAGTTCCAATTCTACCACTTGTGCCACCTGACCTAGGAAAACTAACTTAATTTTTCCCTGCCTCAGCTTTTACTCTGTAAACCAGAGATTAAAATATCTCTTGTCACATGGCATCGTTGTGAGATTTAAATGAAGTAATCCATGTGCCACTTGCAACAATGCTTGGTAATTATAACTCTTCAAGATACCCATTACCCTTCTTATAATTATTGTTACTAATATTTGTCTGTAGTGCTCTTATTGTTTGGAGGCATTGCTTTGATGGGTTTTATGGAGCAAGTCAAGTTATGGTTTAAATGATAGCTGGATCACAATTATTTCTCTCTTTTTCTCATTCTCAGGCTTTAAGGGTAGCCAGTGTGCATAGGTCGATTTCATAAATATCTAGAAATGAGGAAATTAAATTTACCAACCAAATGTCCATATTTCAGGAAAAGGATCTTCGCTCTAAATTGGCTGCCTGGAGGAGCAAGCAGCCAACCCTCATACCTTACTGTGAGTTAGACAGGACTGGATTCCCTCACTTGACAGCTGGCTGACAGAAGAGTGGGCCTTGGGTTGGGAGATTCCGCAATGGCTTTGTGAGCCCAGGTCCTTACTGCTGTCTTTTCTCTCTGCTTTGGTAGTATTAGCCTCTTTCTATGTCTGGTTTCCCTTGTGTTCAGAGGATGTCTGTAATGGATACACACATTACAGACACACAGTCAGGATACACACATCTTCTTTCACATCCAGTCTACCAGATGGACATAGAGAGGCTGGATTCCCAGCATGGTTCTTCACTGGTCTCCATGGGCTTCTCCTCCTGACTCATTGGCCCACATTGCCCCCAGCCTCCATCCGCCCCCCACATGACCACTGGGAAGGGGTTGGTGTTGCAGGGTTTGCTTAGACCAACCAGCCGGGATGGAATGGACATTGGAGACTCAGCTACCATGGCCTCCGTAGGTATGATAGGCTAAGGCTTCAAAATGACCCAGGGCCCTCCCAATGGTGATTGTTTATCTATCGCTACACCACAAACAAAAGTGGCTTGAAGATGCCAACAGTTTACATGTGACTTTAGGCAAGGCCAAGCTAGGAGAGATAGTGTCATGTGGCTTTGAGTGGGGTTGCTCAGTGACCCCTGGCTGGCAGCAGGGTAGCCTGAGGACTGAGATTTTCATCCCTAATGCTTGTGGCTCCCAGGTGGATGGGGGCTGGACCTGTCCCTTGTCTGCATGCTCAGGTCCTCATCATGTGACCTCTCCAGCTGGACTGAGGAACTCAGTTCACCACCCATCTGCAAGCAACAGCGTTGTGAAATAAAAGATCGTTTCAAATGACTTAAATGCTATTTGCATTTGCAGTGTCTGTAATTAACACAAGCTATGGACATGCAATTTAATAATCTCTCTCTGTGTCCTCACTAAGATGTATCCATGTTGTCTGGCCTAATTAAGCCACATCCCAGGACAGTGAAGGCCTGGCATGGGGGGCCGCTGCTCTCTGGAGACTGAGGTTGGGCTGGGATGAGAATAGGACATGAACACTGAGGAAGGACAGTGGCTTATGGCCTCTGCTGGAGAGCCTCCCCCTCCCCACCTGACTCTGGGCAGTCTCTCCCTCTAGGGCTCTGCCCCTGGAAGGTGGAGTGCTTAGCTTAGTGCTAACATCCCTTTTGTGCACATGGTTGTCTTATTTGGCGCAAATATCCAACCTTGCTAGTATTTTTCCAAGAGAATCTTCTTGGAAGGTGATGCATGGACTGCCTTGCCTCAGCCTCTTGGAATGTGACCACATTCCTTCCTCAGGTTGGTCTTTCATTAAGCAGCCTGACCAGTCCTGCTCCAGCAGGCAGTCTGCCAGACATGCACCTGGCATGGGTGCTCCCAGTGAGGGACAGGCAGCATTTGGTGGTTGAAAGCATGGACTTTGGAGATAAACACAACAAAGTTTGGTTGCTAACTCCATCCCTTACTAGCTCTGTGATCTCAGTAAACTCACCTGTCCGCTTGAGTTTTGACCTTACTTACCATAGTAAAGCCAGTAAATATTAGCACCTACCATAATTCCTAGTGTGTTTGTGAGGATTAAATTGTTGACCCATGAACCTACACCACAAAGAACTCAATAAATGTGAATATTAATTTTCTATGTAAGAGCTTCCCTTGCCCTTGGAAGGTCATTAATTTCTCCAGGATGCAGTAGGGTTGGAGGGAGAGGTGGGTAGGGGCTTGAGCATGGAGCATACCCTGGGATTTGTACATCAGGTATTTGGCTGGCATATCTACAAGCTCACGATGCTGTGTGTAACTCTAGCCCAGTTCCTGTGGACAGAATGCAGCTGGTAGATTGCACCAGCCAGGTAGAAAATCGGGCTGACACTTATTTGCTATGAGACTCTGGCAAGTCCTTTTCCCTCCCTGAGCCTCAGTTTCCCACAAGTCATGCAGTACCCAGCAATAGCATTCGCTGCGTGCATTGTATGAACTAACACCAGGCAAAATGTCTGAACTAGGTGGTATTCAATCAGTGTGAGTGTCTTCAAAAGAGAGAGAGAGAAAAAAAAACAGAGAGAGAGAGAGAAGCCCTGGGCGTATGCAGAGGGGCCCTTGTCTCACTCCTGCAGGCAGGAGTCCCTGGGGCCTAGTAGGACTCAGGTAGCAGGCTGCCTCTGTCTCTGACCCTTCTGGGCCCAGAGCATGGGACGGGGAGGTAACGGTGGAGCAGGAAGGAGTCCCAAAGCATTCTACAGGTCAGCACGTCTGGGCTTCCGCTCTGGCCCTACCACTCATTCTCCACGTGACTTTGGACAAGTTCTCCCTATCTCTGTGTGAGCCTGAGTCTTGACCTTACTTACCATAGTAAAGCCAGTAAATACTAGCACCTACCATAATTCCTTTTAGAGGGGAGCCCCCTCTAAAAGGAGCAAATACCACATGCATTCTCATCGTCCACTGTTGCAGAATCAACCATCCCAAGCCTGAGTGGCTCATGACCACAGTGCTGGGCTCCTAGGCTCTGTGCTGCTGGATTCAGCCAGGAAGCTTTCAGTGGGGTTGTGTGTGGTTGCAGGGAGCTGGTGGCTGGGGCTGGAGTTGTCTGAGGGCACCCCTGGGCAAAGACGTCCAAGGTGGTCTTTTCATTCATTCAAATGCCTGGCACCTGACTAGGCAGCTGGAACAACCACAGGCTCTCTGTACCCTCCCTATTGTCATGGCCTCCCTCAGGCTTGTGGGATGGCACTGCACACTGGTCTTAGGGTAGTCACACTTCTCCTGTGCTGATGGTTTCCCTGGAGCAAACATGCAGGAAACTAACAAAAGCTTACTTCTCACCAAGCCTGAGAGTCCTCTGTGATCCTTCTGCTGTGTGCCAGTTGGGTATAAGTGAGCCACAGAGCCAGCCTAGATACACAAGTGCCCAGAGTCTGCCACCATCACTGACCCGCTGGACCCCCATGCCCCCAGGCTGTCATACATACAGGAAGCTGGGGTACATGAAAGCCCTCAGTGTAAATCAACAGAGACACAAGGCTGCTGTTCCAAGTCCGACCCTTCTCACTGCCCTGGGCCAGTGTCCATGCTGGGCAGTGCAGCGCCTCTACCTGCCATCTCCCTGTCCAAGAAGTCCTTTGGAAGTAGTGCAGCATGGCTCGCTGGCCCTGTGATCGGCTTCCTTTCCTCAGTCATCCATCTCAGGGTCTGTGCTGCACTTCGAGAACCAACTGCGTTAATCCCTCACCATGTTGGACTTGAAACTGACCCAGAGGACAGCAGTCACAGCAGGAAGCCACTGCAGCCCACAGGTCAGGGCACTTTTTTTCTTTTTCCAACAGAATCTGTTGTCAAACATCTACTGCACACTATGCCATCTGTGTAGCTGTTTATTGTTTTTCTCTCCTATGACCTCTTTATCCCTAAGGCAGTGGCTGTGTTCCTGCTGTGTTCCCAGTAGCTAGCGCAGGGTCTCACACAAAGGACATGCTCAATGTTTGTTGAATGAATGAACAAACAAGTAGGCAAAACAACCAGTGAGTGACAGTAATATCACTGACTTGTAAGCAGAGCTCCTTAGAAACAGACACTGTGTCTCTCTCCCTCCCTCCTTCTCTCTCTCTTTCCTTTTTGAGACTGTTTCTCTATGTAGTTGAGGCTCACCTTGAACTATGTAGCCCAGGCTGGCTTCAAATTCACAACCATCCTCCTGCCTCATCCTCCTGAGTACTGGGATTACAGGCCTGTCGGACACTGTCTCTTTTATCACCTTTCATATCTAGCACAGAGCCTGGCATGCGGTCGGTACTCAGGAAGTGTTGGTAAAGAAACATGTAGGCTATGCAAAGAACTGAGTCCCAGTGAGCATAAAATGCTAGACTGGAATGGACCACTGCAGTGGGACAGGAAATGTGCACAGTGTCGGCAGAGGTCAGGAGTGTGGGCTTCTCTCCCACAGTGGCTCTTCTGGCTGTGTGACCTCAGGAAAGTTGTTCCCCAATCCTGGAGGCTTCTCTGCAATGGTAGATGGTGAGCTGTGCCTCCTCCTCCTCCTCGAGCTGGACATGGAGAGAAGCCCCAGGCAGGGGATGCATCCCACGGTGACCTGAGCTCATCATCTCACAAACATGCTGGCCTTGTTGTAACCCACACTTTTTCCTACTGCTGCTGAGGCACAGGGGTCGTAAGCAGCTCCCAGCAGTTGAAGGGACCCATTTGGGGAGTAGAAGCTAACATTTCCTGAGCACTTACTGTGTGCCAGTGCTATTCTCAGCTAAAGGCCAACAACCTCCAGGCCACTGGCCAAACTGATTTTGTATGGGCCATGAGTGAATTTTTTTTACTCTTTAAAATAATTCCATATATGCAATCCTCCCCAATTTTGGTCCTTACTCTGTAAATCAAAACTATCTGGCCTTGTATAAAAAGTGTGTTAGCCCCTTTCTAAGTCTTTAACATAGATTAAGCCCTTATCCTGACAGCGACCCTGTAAAGTAGGTTACTGTTATCACCCCAGCTTTATTGATGAGCAAACAGAGGTGTGGAGAGGTTATGAGATTTATTGAGGTCAAATGGTAGTACATGCCAAGGGCAGGATTAGAACTTGGGCAGGGGACTTCTGAGTGCTTTCTTAAGACCAAACAGCCTCAGGTTCTCACTGGCTGACAGTGTGGCCTTGGACAAATGACTTCATTGTGCCAGGCTAAGGCGGGAAGGCAATGACTCCATCAGAAGACTCCTTGTCTCAGTGGAGACAGAGAACTGTCACTGAAATGAATAAACTCTAGGGAGCCTGTGACACTCCCAGTGGGAACTGTGCAAAACAGAGTGTTTACGACAGCAGCATTAATTTGCAAATAGAATCCAACTTCCTCAGAAATGGATCCCAGGACCCCAAACAGATGCCCTGCTGGGCTGGCCTTCCTGGAAGGCAAGGTTATCTGCCTGGGTGGTCACTTTGTTGGTCATTTTCTTACCTCTTTTCTCCCCAAATGTTATCTGCTATATGGGGTTTCACCTCCAACTCAAAACAGCCAGAACTAAAAACGACGACACATGCTTGAATCCAGTGAATGGGTGGGAAGGGCGGTTCAGGGTGCCGAGTGCCCTAGTTCTGCTGGCTCCTGGTTGCCTTCCAATGGGCAGTTGCCTATGGCCCTGGGGAAGCTGGTGAGGACAGCACCACGTTCTCAGCAGTTGGGGTTTGAAAGGTTACAGTTGTTCTACTAACAGAGCCAGGACTTCTCAGACGAATCCAAAGAAATGAATCCAATTTCTTGCATCCCACTGAGGCCGGAGGAACAGTGGAGATTGTTTTTGCCCTTTGTCTTGGACCCGTACATCCCAGAACTAGGGAACAATGAAGTCTCTTCTTTCTAGCCTGCTTCATTCTTCCTGGACGTCTGCACTTCTCCTCTCTCCCACTCTCCCTGCCTCCACTTATGTCTCCAGTGTCTAGTGACTCACTCGCATGGAGGACAGGAGAGGAGTCCAGCTCCTCAGCTTATGTGAGCAGGGACTTCAGGGCAGGAGGAGTAGGAGGGCCTTCCAGGTACCTTTTGGCTGGAGTTTTCCTTGTTTAAAGGAAAAATAACAAAAACTACCTTGTCTAGGGGTCACGAAGCTAGAGGTGCCAGGCGCTGTGCTGCTGGCCCATAACAGGCTCTCTTGAAGTTGCATGAAAGTAGTGCTCAGGAGCCATCTGCTCCTGGGAAAGTGGAAAAAAGACAGGTAGGGGCAGTTAAGGTTCCTCCCCCTTCCTGGGCTGAGGAGGGAGAGGTGAGGCAGCAGAAGGGAGCCCCAGGCCTTTGCTTTCCCAGTGTCCTGGGCTGTATCTCCCCAACTGCCTGGTCTGGTTTCATGATGTCATTTGCTGGCCTGGGCCACTGGTGTAAACAATGCCAGCCACAGTCAAGGTGTGAGGCTGGCACAGGAGGAGGGATGAGGAAAAGGTGAAGTTTCATCCAGAGGGAATGGTAGGAAGGGGGAGCTGGGGGACAGGAGAGTGGGTATCAACACGAGATGCCAGTGAGGAAAGATGAAAGCTACTTGCTCTTCATTGTTCCAAGGGCAGACACTCAGGTCGGCTGTGACAGTTACAGAGGCACAGAACATGCCTGGGGACCAGGGCATGCTTGAAGTCAGCATGGGCTAGCTGGTGGAGAGGGGAGGACACTGGTCACCACAGGTAGCACATGAGAAGCTCTGTGGGGCTTGGGGCAGGGAAGTCCCTCTCCGGATGGTAGGCTGGAATATACGTCTGCTAAGATCCCTCTGTGTAACCTTAAGGAACAGCATCCTGTCAGGACAGCTGAGAAGGCTGGCTTGGCGGGCTGTAGCAGATACCTAAAATGGCTTGTCACCTACCTTACCCTACCTCACTCATGCTAAAAGTGCTCAGAGGCAGCACATACCCGTGCACCCCTCTCCATGTATTATTACTTGCCTGCCCAGGGACAGGCAGTGTCCCTGTGACTCATCCGTGTGGGTTCCAGCAATGTGGCTGCCTTGGGCATGCTGTGACAGGATTTCCCAGTCTCTCCTCATCTGCTGCAGTTACTTGTTGTTTACGTCCCACGCACACACTTGGAAAAGAACCTGGCTCCCCTGAAGGGAGAAACCGGGTAGATAGGGGATCCATGCACATACGATTGATTTGCAACTCATGACAAGGAAATCATGAGGAGAAGGATGAGGCCAGGTGATACTGCAGTGAAACCATGACACAGTCAGGTGCAGTCACACTTCACTTTTCAAATGCAAATGAACTACGAAACCCAGTAGGACCTCACATTAGCCTCTCCTAGAAAACTGGAGCAGGACCCCACCCAAACAAACAAGTCTTCCCAGAAACACGAGAAGACCAGGCATTCCCCAAGCACCCAGGGCCCACACCACACCCGGTGCGCCACCCTAACCGCTTCCATGTACCTGAAGACCCTCAACAAGAAACTAAACTGAAAATGTGTCCCCCGAGCAGAGTTGGAGTCCCTTCTGGGCTGATCACTAGCTGTGTGACCCGAAGCCCCAGCCCCCAGCTCAGGTGAGTAGGGACGAGAGTAATTAGTTTGTGGAGTTGCTGGGGGGGTTTATAGCATGATGAACAACAATGGGAATCTACAGTAATAACAGGAATTGCGAAAATGGAGTGAAGACAGATAGAAGTAAAAGAGAAACTTCACCCTCCAAGACCTCTAAAACTTGCTTTGTGGGATTGACTTAACATAAAAATTGTTTACTAGAAACATCTGAAGTAAACAAGGAAAGATAAAGAGGAAGTGGGGAGGTTGATCTTGCTTAAAAGGCAGGAGCCTTAAGGGTGGGAGGAAGGGAAGGGAAAGAGGAAGGCAAAAGGGATGAAGATGTGTTATGCGCATCCACCGATTCCTCACAGGGAGTATAACCATTACGTACTGTACAACTGTGCTAATAAACAAATAAACATACAGGGTGCACCCATCCCCTGCTCTTCTGAATTCTAATGCCTCATAGTACCTGAGCTCCGTGTTTAATGAAATGAGACACTGAAGACACATTGGTATACCCCATTCTCTGCTCCCCAACCCCAACTCTAGGCTGACTTCTTCTTGCTCTCTTCTCTCCATCCTAACAGTCACGCAGCTGACTTCTGTGTACTTCCTGCTTCCAGCCTGAAGATTCATTTACCTGCTTCCTCCTTGAGGATGGAGAACCTCCCTGGACTTCCACCATGGCCAGCCGTCTCAGCAGATGCTCCCTATTGAGGCTTGAGCTGACAATGATCAGACCGAAGAGAGAAGAGTGCTCCCATTGATGGGCAGCCCGGCCAACCACAACACCAACATCACACCTCTTAAAGGTAACCATGTTCCATGCTTTGGAAAGAGAAACCCAGAAGAGGGACCTGCCCTGGGCCCAGGGCTAATTAAATGGCAGCACAGAATTTAAAGGCAGGCTGTGTCCTTGCAGCAAATGGAGGAAACAGAACCCTTCCCACTGCAATGTTTGAGGAACCGATAGTTAGTGACTCTGAGGTACTAGGATTTTCAGGTGTGGGCTCACAGCTGTGCCCTGCACAATCAATCAGCTTTCTGTTCATTCTTTATGGAACCAGGACTTTCAAAAGTACTTGTATAAGCAAGGGAAAGAAGCAAAAAGAAAAGAATGCCCCAGAACATAGGATTGGACTTTAACCTCTCTCACCCCTCTCTCACTCCACCTTTGTTAATTTCTATGCATTAGGAGATGCAGTCAGGAGACCTGGATTCTAGATATGATCTCAGCACTTACAACCATGTGACTATAAGGAAGCAAGTTCTTCCCTCCCTTCCTAAGGCCTGTTTCCACATCTGTGAGATAGGAGCGATAATATCTTTCCTGCCTGCAACCCAGGGTTGTCACAGAGACCCCAGCAGGGAGAACAGTAAACATGCCAACACATCCTCTGCATCTAGACAAACAGTGTGCTCCCGAGTCCTGGGAGTCAGGAGGGTGAGGCTCAGTAGCTCACCTCCATAGCACCCAGCTCCGTGGACTTGACCTTCAGCAGTCCCCATGATCACTAGCTTTGTGAAGGACCCTTTAATGACCTTTCAACAGCTTCACAACCCTAACAATAACTGAAATTATTCTACTTAGTACATACCCAATACTATGTTGAGTATTTTGTATTTTTTTTTACCTTGAATCATTAAAATAATTCTGGATGGTAAGTGCTGGTTTATAAACTAATGATACACAGGTTTTTTTTTTTGGTTTGCTTTTTTAAAATATTAGGTTCACAGGTTGATTTTAGTCTTATACCTAGAAAAACTGGAAAATCACAAAGTTTATATAACAGTGCTAGAATAACTGATGTGTGGTGGGGTGAATTCTTAATAACAAGGTGAGAAATTCTTTTTGGACATCAGGGAAAGGTAGGCATTATTATACATGCTTTACAAAGAAGGAAACTGTTGATCAGAGTGGTAATTTAATCAAAACCACACAGGTAGTAGTGGTCTGAGGCCAGAATTACAGCCTAAATCTTCATGGATTCTGTGTCTGTTTAGAACCCTTGGCTGCACCTGGCCTCATCACACCACATCTTTCTCCCTGTGTCTTCCCCAACCCTGGGCATCAGACAGGTGGGGAAGAGGAAGGATGAGGATTGGTAGCCTGGACAGACATGAGCCTTGTAGAAGGCAGTGCAGGATGGTCTGCGTAAACACTCCTGGGAGAGTATCAATCCCGTAACACCCATCAGTGACTCCAGTACACATTACCTAAGTGTCTGCCCCTCGGTAACACTTGGCAAGCTCCAGTGAGTGGAATGCCTTCATGGAATGTTTTAAAAACAGCAAAAAGGGAAACCCACTTTCCAGGGCCCCTTCTGTCCTCTCAGACAGAAGCTTTTTTTCTATCAATAAATTCTTCCTACTCTTAAAAAAAGTAAAAATATATGAAGAAATAAAACAAATACATGATCTATTTTGAACAGGGCAGGAAACAAGTAAAAACACAAAAGAAAATTAGCCAGGGCTGTGTTTATGTGATGAACTTATCCTGGGTTTTGTGCACTTTTTCGGGAAAGCCTAGCAGAACCACAGAAATAAAGGCAGGAGTTAAGGGAGGGGCTGGTGGTCGCTTTTGGGTTCAGTCCTCTTCCTAGTACCTGATTTTGGCTTGGGCCCCAAGAATGCAAGGCCTCTGGGCAGTCTTGGCTAGCTGAAGGTCAACACCTCCTGACCACAGGCCCCGCCCCAGAGCCCTCCCCCATCCCTTCTTTTCCCAGCCTGGGGCCCTGTGGAAGGACAGCCTAAGGCTCTACCAGGGACAGAGGCTTGTGGCTACCTAGTCAATCCTGGAAAAGACAGGAGACAGAAGAGAGCTTTTAAAAAGAAAAGTGCAATCTTAATATTTTTAGAGTCTTGGAGTCCATAAAGCTTTGGGATCTACTGCTTCTTCAAGTTAGCTTCGAGTCTCAAAATAAACTATGAACTAGAGACTCTATTACACCATGTTTATTGATGGGGGACAGGAGCCCATGGAAGGTAGTGTCTACTGACCCTCATACACAGAAAATTAGAGAAACACAGGGAAGAGGCAAAGTCCTGGGTGGAGCAGAGAATGAGGTCCTCCTCACCAGGGAGGTGACCCGGGAACTGAGCAGGAAAACACAATTATGCACAAAGTAGGTCAAGAAGGAAGACTCCAGGCAGATGACTTTGTAAAGACTTGAGAACCCGAGGTAAGCTGGAGAGGTCCACAGCAAGACGACCACAAGGACAATGGCAGCAGCCCACCCCTACCTTTTCCTTACTATATGCAGATAGTCAAAACACTCTTCTAAGCAGCAGTCTTCATTAATTCTTACACCTTTCTTGTAAGGTGAATGCTTTTCACAGATGAGGAAACTGAGGCCCAAAAGAAGTAGATTGCTTCTAAGGCTGTATGACAACAATCTTGTGTTACTTTAAGGATGAATTTCATTCTGAGAGCCAAGCACACACACACACACACACACACACACTGGAAGGGTCCTGTGATCTAGAAAGCCTGGTCTGAGGTAGGTCAGCTATGGGCAGGGAGGAGCGGAAGCTGGACCATGACAAGGCTATTTGTTTGAGGAAGACCTGGACAAGGGCAGCAGGGACAGAGAGCAAAGGGTCATTCCCAGAGATCCTGGCACTGGTGGGTAAGAAACTGGTTCTCACAGACATGCTCCTCTACTTCCTCTACCTATAGGGCCAAAATCATATGCTTCCATCTGCGTACCTGCCTGAAGAATTGCTGCAAAATTTATGAGGCAGAGCCCTGGATCGCTTTCATGTGCCAAACAACATCCTTGCACTACCGTGGTGCACATTAAAAGCTGAGCCATAAAATGTGCTATGGCAGAGGACCTGGGAATAATTACAGCTTGCTAATTATTGTTAATTTTACCACAGCTTAGGAACTCTGAACTTTCTCAGTGATTCAAAAAGAGATTGCAACCCCTCCATCACACTAAAGGGGTCACACAATGGCAGACAATTTCTCACAGGTCTCATTCTTTCCTGTGCCACTTTCATGGATCCAGAGAAGAAAAAGCAGTCGTTTCCTCTCTTACACTGTACACAGAACCCCATACGGTCTTGCTGGCTCTTTCAAATTTGTGTTTCATCCCGTGTGTGTGTGTGTGTGTGTGTGTGTGTGTGTGTGTGCGCGCGCGCGCGCGTAGAAAAAAGGATTTAACACTGAACACCAGGACATCTAGGTCGTACACGCGATGTGCTAACACAACTGCTGGCTAACTTTTCTTCAGAGTCCCCTACCAGCCAGGCGGACGGCTGTGACCCCTTCGGGAATGTGAAGGGACAGAGCTAGTCGGGCTCAGGTTCCAGGCACATCTGCAAGACCTATCAAATGCTCCCGAGAGCCGCCTAGCCCGGGACAAGCGAGAGGGAGCGTCTAGGGCGGCAGGGAAACTCGCACCCCCGCGGGCGGGCGAGGAGAGGTGGGGGGGCGGGCGGGGCGCCCTGCGGGTCGGGCAGTATCGGTGTTGCTCGGCTCTGCTCTCGGTCGGAGGAGGCGGGGCAGCGTCCCCGGCCCATCCTATACGCGGGCGGCGTAGGGCAGACCGGGCGTGGGGGTGGCACTCAAATTCCCCGGGTGCGTCGCGGGGCCGGGCGGGCGGAGGACATAAGAGCGGGAAGCGGCGGGCGCCATACGCCCCAGCCCGTAGCATGGCCCGATCCCGCGGCCTCACGCCGCTCCTGGCGCTCCTGGCGCTGTGCGCGGCACCACGTCCGGCGGGCGCGCAGCACAACTGCACGTGCGCCACCAACAAGCTGAGCATCTGCGGCCCGGACGGCCCCGGCGGCAGCTGCCGGTGCCGCGCGCTGGGCTCGGGCGTGCTGCTCGACTGCTCCACGCTCACCGCCAAGTGTCTTTTGCTGCAGGCGCGCGCGCGCGCTCCTCCACGGGGCCGCTCGCTGGTGTCGCCCGGGCCGCTGGCGATCGTGGACAACGACGGCTTTTACGACCCCGAGTGCGACGGTGAGGGCCGCTTCAAGGCTCGCCAGTGCAACGGGACGTCGGCGTGCTGGTGCGTGAACTCGGTGGGCGTGCGCCGCACCGACAAGGGCGACCGCGGGCTGCACTGCCCCAGCGTGGTGCGCACGCACCGCATCCTCATACACCTGCGCCACAGCCCGGCCGCGGAGCTCAACCACTCCTTCCTGGACGCCGAGCTGCGGCAGCTGTTCCGTCAGCGCTACGGCCTGCGCGCTGCCTTCCTGCACGCCGTGCGCTACGTGGCGCCCACCATCCAGATCGAGCTGCGCCAGAACGCGTCTCAGAAGGCGCCGGGCGATGTGGACATAGGCGACGCCGCCTACTACTTCGAGCGGGACGTCAAGGGCGAGTCGCTGTTCCCGGGCCACCGCGGCTCAGGCGTGCCAGTGCGCGGGGGGCCCCTGCCCGTGGAACACACGCTTATCTACTACCTGGACGAGGAGCCCCCAGAGTTTACCATGCGGCGCTTGACGGCAGGCATCATCGCAGTCATCGCGGTGGTCTCGGCTGCCGTGGTCGCTGGCTTGGTCGTTCTGGTGATCACCAACTGTAAGAGATCCGGGACGTACAAGAAGGTGGAGATCAAGGAGTTGGGAGAGTTGAGAAGTGAGCCAAGCTTGTAGGTACCCGGTGGGGCGCGGACGGGTGGGGAAGCAGATGCCACAGCCTCCCAGACCACCGAGAGCACCTGCTTCCTTCTCGGTTGGAAGAAGACGTTTCTCTTCCCAAGCCCCGGCCGCCCTCGCCAGCTCCCCACTCGGCAGGTTTGATGGACCCGGGTCTCAGCGACAGCTATTTTTGACTTATACCTTGAAGGACGCGCTTCTAAAAGTCCTTCTCTGTGTCCAAAGTCAAGAAACAGGGCTGAGTTAGGGAAGAGCGGTGCAGGGACAGCTCTAATAGGCAGGTTGCCGACGACCCAGCGTCTTTGGCGAGTGACAGGGCTTAATCTTCGAGGCTGTCGGGGGTTTAGGTGGAAAAGGGAACCGGGGCTCCCTTGTTAAGTGATTTGATGGGCTTTCCTGAATCAGGACCTTCTCGGGAAAAGAGGAGCTCGTTACTGGGGAGCTGGTGTCGGACGGAGGCCTATCTACCCTCCTTCACGTTTCCCACCCTGTGTCTCAGCACCCAGAAAGAATCCTGTCTCCCTGCCTGAACCCATTTTAGGTGTTTTTGTGGTCTCGCTGCTGAGCAGTCTCCTCCTCAGCTCGCCCTGATTAATGCTGATAATAGTAATGTTTTCTTTTGCAAAATGTTTGTACATATGTCGACTTTGATAATGCTACTGTGATTTTTTAAAAACATGAATTTAATAAAATATGGGGAGATGGAGTTTGTGAAAACCCTCCAGAGTTACACCACTTTGGTCTCCTCTGTCTAATTTCCACAACCCCGCCCCCCAATTCTAGCGCTCTTTCAGAGCTGACCATTTCATATGGATATTCCGGTGTTTCCTTAACTATCCTGACTGCTGAAAATGCTGTTCTTCTAAGATTATTTGGTAACTTCCTTCAGACTGCAGGGCGTGGGCCTGAGGAGGAGACAAGGACCAACTTCCAGTGCTGTGGGAGGCCAGGCACTTTGGTTATCCCCAGCAGGGTTTTCTCACTGGTGGAGAGAACAGCTTGAGAATTTCTTTCCCAAGATGGTTCTCTTTCAAATTTAAATTTCTGCTCTAGTTCCAGGCTGTGACTCCCTGTCCTTTCTAGCACTCAGAGTTGGAAAAGCACTTTCATATGTATAATGTTTGAGACACCAACTTGCTGGAAACAATAGAGGGTTAATAAGACCTGAGTTCAAATCTCGTTTGGTTGGCTAAGAAGTCACGTGACCCCCCATTTCCTTCACCTGTTACATGAAAGTGCAAACCCCCTCACTATTGTGGAGATTAAATGAAGTAATTTGAGTTGTGAACAATTGTGGCAATTTCTGAGAGTTTAGTACATTGAAAATTTTCCCTGCTCTGAATTGTATCCCTGCTACACATCAGAACGCAGGTCTGAAGAGGCTGACCAAACCCACAAACACAGGTCCTCCACATGCCAAAGCCAGGGTTCACAACATTGGCTTTGACTTCCTAGCCGAGGTGGCTGTCGGGCATGAGCAGATGGGAGACACTTTTCTTACTCATTCCCTCCAAGCCTCTCATGCTGTTTTGAACTCAGCTTGCCTCTGCTGTGGATGGAACTCCTGCACCCGCTTTTTAACCTCTGCCTCCAATATCTCCCTCCCGCCCAACTTCTCATGCTCTGCTTTGCCCTTGTCTCTGCCTTGGAAGGAATGTGAACAGCAGGTATGGCCACTGCAGCAGGTCCCAGCTTGCTCTCTGAGCTGGCAGGCGGTTCAACAGGTTTTGTTGTGTAAGTTACCAGGGCTTTCTCCGTTCTTGCCTTTTCCTTCACTGGGGGAATTTTTAAAATTACCCATCCCTCGCCACAACTTGCATAGTTTTCTCGTTATCTTTCCAAGTAAATTATTAAAGCTAGAAAGAAGGTCACATACTGTAACATGCCCATTCTACAGATGAAGAAGGTGATGCCCAGATAGAAGGGATTTGCCTGAGCCAGGCAGAGAGTGGCTGAGCTGCCTAAGAACAAAAACCTAGCTCTAGGTAGCTTTTCCTTCCACCATCTCCCTGGGGAGTCACCTCCTTACTTATTTTTTCATTATTTCTGTTCTTAAATTGTGACTATTCTTTAGCTTTTGAATACCACTTACATGAGAGAGATACTGACTAAATGTAAAATGGATGAACTTTGAAGTTCTCTGGTTGTGGTTTGCCTACTTATAAAACAGGCATAGTTTTATCTAAGATGCTACACTTTAAAGATCAGACGAAAAATCTAAAAAGATTGACTGTGTAGTCTGCAAAGAATCACTCTTGGTTGAACTATAACAGGTTACCTAAGAATCTGGGGAAAAATTACTAGCACTGGTTGAACTCTTCCCATGGAATGTGAACAGAATGTGTGCCCTGTTTTGCACGAGGGCATCTACAACCTAGACCCGTGCTTTAAGAGCATTAAGGACAACCCTGCAAACCACCTACTGTGGCTTGACAGCATGGACACCCACTGTGCCCAGTCTGCCCCACAGAGCACCGATCTTCCTGTCTTTCTTTTTAAACTATAAGTTGAGCAGCAGCGTCTTGAAAATCTAAAAGCCCAAATGCTCCAAAGTCTGAAACTTTCTGAGTGTTGACCTGGCATCACAAGTGGAAAGTTCCACGCTCAACTTCATGTGACATGTCATGGTCAAAATGCAGAAGCACTAAACACACTGTGTAAACTTGCCTCCAGGCTATGCATATAAAGCATATGTAGAACATACGTGAATCTCATTTTTAGGCTAGTCTCTCATCTCCAGGATATCTCACTATATATATACACACACACATACACACATACACACAAGTGATGAAGAAACAACATTAAATAAGAAGTCACATGGCTGATAATGAATACAGCTAGACTTCAAATCCAGGGCTGCCCTCTGCCAGAGAGTCTGCTCTTACTACCACACACTACCACGTACAGGGCGCAGTCTGTTTTCAGTTGCAGGATCTAGGGGAGTTGTTTGTGTCCTGGACAAATAACTGAGCAGGACATTCAGGAAGAGCAGCAAGGGTAAGATTTATTAAGAAGAAGCAACAAAAGCAAGCAAAGCAGGAGTGACCATAGGGTACTGTTTAAAATTCAATGGAGGGAAGGGAGTGACTCCCTCAGTGCTGGTGTTTCTTTTTTTTTTATTTTAAAGACAAAAGAATGGAGACACATGAACCAGAATAAGCCATAAACAATTCAGAAAATACAAAGTTATACAGAATACGGTAGGGAATTTGCACTGGATGTTGTCTTCACATTAGTTAACACAAACATTAAAGGAAATACCAAATTATAGATAAGATAGTAGGGAATTTGCACTGGATGCTGTATAATATAAAGTTATCTTCACTTCTGTTAATACAAAAACGATTGAGGAAATACAGAATTATAGGGAATACAGAAGGGAATTAGCTCTGGATGCTGTCCTACATAATGTTACCTTCACATTTGTTACTTACACAGATGATGGCCCACTTGATCATTCAATTTTCTCCTCCCTCATCTCCGTTGCCCTACCTCTCAATCAGTCTTCTTCCCTGTGATAATAACTATATTCCTGGGTTTATCTATACCCCTGAACTCTCACCTTGGGAAGAGATATAGCTGCCTCAGACTATACTATAACATACATGGGTGTATACAAACTGCCATGGTCGGAGGTGGAAAAGCACGTATGCTCACAGCCAACCGCCCGGCTCCACCTCATCGCTGCGCTGTGGGTGCGGGCGGGTCCAGTCCTTGGGGCGCCCTCAGCAGGGCCTACAGCGGGAGCAGCTGCGGGGCGCAGCGCCAGTGTTTGTAGGTGTACTATTACCAGGACCACTGATGAATCTGTCTGTGGCTGTCTCTGACAGATCATTCCCAGGGACACCTCAGCACTTCTTGGTGGGGCCTTCTTAGGGTTCCTTTTACAGGATTCCCAACTTCACTCTTCTTGGTGGCTGCTGTTTTATCACCCAGTAGCACAAAGATGCCCTTTCTCTCAATTTTCACAAAGGGTGGGATTGGGCCAGTGAGAAAAAGCTCATGGTCCTAACGGGCAGCTACTGGGGCTTCTAAGGTCTTGGGATTATAGGTGGGGTCTGACAGGAGTTATGGCACACTTGCATAGTTGACTTGAACTGAAAACCTGAGTGTAAAGGCAAGGAGGGATTGTTGTTCAACAGCCATCATCTGTAAAATAGGCGTAATCTCAGAAGTAGTCAAATTACAGAGGGGGTCTGAATTGGGTTGAATAGTAGCCCTCAGAATTCATGCCTACTGTGTCCATGAGTGTGCCCTTATTTGGAAATAGCATCTTTGCAGATGTAATTAAGTAGAGATGAGGTTATACTGGATTAGGGTGGCTGAGTGCAGTGGCTGGCATCCTCATAATAAGCGAATTTTGACACATGGACATACTCAGGAGAGAGCCACAGAAGGGACCAAAGACTGCAATTAATCTGTGTACCAGGCTAAGGAACACCAAAGATTGTCAGTACCTCCTAGAGAGAAAAAGATGAAAGAAAGAAGAAAACATGGTCATGCTGACACCTTGATGCTGATTTGTAGCCTCCAAAACCATAAGAAATTAGTCTGTTGTTTCAAGCTGCCAAATTTGTGACCTTATATTGCAGCCTCAGTAACAGAGCCCAATCTCCTGCCAGGTGAGCCTTCCTGTCTCTCACCACCAGCCTCCATCAAGTCCAAGCCACTTTACTCTGAATCCTTTTACAAAGCAATCCAGCATCCTTAGCCTCTATAGGCACTGGCCTTGAAGCATATCCCAGGCCCATCCTTGGCTCATCTAAGTTTCCTTTTCTTCTCTAGCAGGCTCTTCAAAGGGTCTCTAAAATAAGCCAAAGAAAGACAGTAGGAATTATCCACTGATAAAAGTTATTCCACTCGCATCAAAGATTTTTAAAAAGAGAAGAAAAAAAATGGAGAGAAAGGAAAGTAGTTCCAGTCAGTTTGGACTCAAAGCAACAAAATTTGCATTTAAAGTAACAAATGTTCCCATTTTTGCATATTATATTGTGCTAATCCTATTTTCCTTGCTTACTGCTTTGTATTTATTCTACTCATAAATTATCTAAGTATCTTTTTTGTTGCTTTTCCTTGAGAAACCTTCATTAAGTTTTAAGTAGCTTTCTTTTTCTTCCTTTTGCTTCTGAATATACTTTGGTGAGTTATGGAGAGAAGTCCAACTCCTAGAACAGTTGTTATTATGTAGTTAATAGCTGCCTCTGCTTCCAGCTTTTAAGTTCCATAAGGGCATAGCCCGTATTAGTCAGGATTCTTGATCATAATAGAAACGAATTCTGGCTAATTTAAGCATAAATAAAACTTATTGAAGGATTTCAGGTACGTTCACGGAATCAACAGGAAGGCTAGAAACCAGATACAGAAAATGACCAGCAACTAAAGTGGACTGTGCAGCAGGGAACGAGGCCAGCGTCAGGTTGTGGGGCAATCTGTGGGGGATTCTCATGGCAGATGCTTGGCCCCTGTGGGACAACTGTGCTGCTGTGAGCAATTTCTCAAGTGTCTTGAGTTACTGTTTGTGTCCTCAAGATCAGTGTCCCAGGCAAGAGAGTTCAGTTGGCTGGGCCAGCTCACACACCTGTGTCTAACCTGCCAGGAAGGAGGATCAGCTGGCTTCCCACTGAGTCTCACAAAAAGTCTAAGAAGAGGAAAGCAACATTAACCGAGGAGGAAACCAGATGGGTAATAACCAAGTAGGTTAGCAAGAACTATTTTAGTTCCAAGTGTTAGCAACCCAACTCAAATCAAATTAATTTAAACAAAAAAGATACTTGTTAGTTCTTGTACCTGGAAAGTGAAGGAGAGGAATGAGCTCTATTCGTAGTTGGTTCTAAGGACTCAAATAGTATAGTATCTTGGATCTCTGTTTCTTAATAACTTAAAAAAATTGATACATCATTACAGTTTTGCAGACAAAATAGAATAATTAGGATATACACAGATATATAGATACAAATGTTGGAGTCAGCCCATTAATATCCATAAAATAATTTGATGGAATTTTGGTTGAACTTGTATTGAATATACAGGTCAAGTTGTAAAGAATTGGTATTTTGACAATGTTGAAGCTTTTTATCTATAAGCATGGAATATCTCATTTATTTAGTTCTTTGTTTTCTTTCATTAGATTTTTATATGTTGCTTCATGAAGAACTTACACATTTTAAAATTTTTATTTCCAAATACAAAGTAGAGAGCAATGTGAAGGTGGAGGTAGACTGAAGTGATACATGTAGAAGCCACAGGCTCATTTGTATTGGCTTGGTACAGTGGTGGCAAACCTAGGGCATGTGTGTTACCTGTTTTGACAGAAGACATTAATATCTGAGTTGTTTTTTCTAAACTAAAACCTCAGTATTCAAGTTTAATTTCAGTGTTGGTACTTTATGATAAGTAAGTGGGTTCTGAGTTGTAGTTTGGGCACTCA
Source organism: Dinomys branickii (assembly GCA_004027595.1). Taxonomy (NCBI): domain Eukaryota; kingdom Metazoa; phylum Chordata; class Mammalia; order Rodentia; family Dinomyidae; genus Dinomys; species Dinomys branickii. The sequence continues at coordinate 6,936 of PVLD010014335.1, read as the reverse complement.
CCTCTTTTAGAGGTTCATCATCACTGACTTAGTAGATTGAGCCTGAGGTTTGCAGCCAGGGAACCTGGGCCTCAGCACTTCTTCTCACAAGCTCTTGGTTAGAGTGACATCAACACAAGGTGCTCAGATGTACACAAGGAGGTCAAAACACCAGGCCTATTCTAGGTACACACAAGACTCGCCAGAGCTGGTAGTTTCTGTCCTGTGTTTTGAAGAGTGAATTAGCCAGATGCTGGAAGAAAAGGCATTGTAGCACATTCCTGTGGTGTTCACTCTCATCTCCCTTCCTGTTGGGGCCTGGCCCATATTTCTGTGCATGGTGGTCCAATGTGCAACTGCCAGCACCTAAAGCTCTTTGGTTGACATTTTCTCTGCCCAGTAGGATCTCACTTTGCCTGTATGTGTAGGAGGCTGGTTGTGCCAGAGAATAAATCAACTCCAGGATAGCTTTCAGCCAAGAGACTGGCAGGAGACAGTAGATAAATAGCAGAGCTTCCTCATCTTTCAGTTGCAGAAACTCCTGAGGCCAGTTTCACAGCATCCCGGTCTCCCTCCGGGGTACTGCACTTCATCTGCCCCCGTCTGTAACTAATTTGTTAATGCATCTTTCACTTGTGCTGTAGTTTGGATATTGAGTATCTGCCAAAGCCCAGGAGGGCTATAGGCTTGGTCCCTGGGGTTGGGCTATTGGGGGCAGTAGATCCTTTAGGAACTGGGGCTTGCAGGAGGTACTTAGGTCAATGGGGACGTATGCCCTTGAAGGGGATTGTGGAACGTTTTCTTTCTTTATGTCCTGGCCACGAGTTCGAGTCGGCCTTCTCTGGCATGTACTCTCATCATGATGTGCTGCTCTGCCACCACAAGCCCAAGCAACCAGGCCAATCTCAAACCTCCAAATCTGCGAACCAAAGGAAACATTAATTAATTAATTAATACTAGGCCTTTCTTGGAACAGGCTTTGACTACCTGGTCATAAGTTTTGAGGAGGATTCTGCAGGCAGTAGTTTTTGGAGCCTTTGATTTAGAGTTCAAGACCATGAGGTGAGTTGTTCATAACAGCAAAGCTATAGAAATGACACATGTCCATCAACATAGGAATACTAAAGCAAGTGATGCCTTTCCATACAGCACTGTGCAGGAATTAAAATGTATTAAATTGTATATTATCTCTCTGTCTATCTTTTTGTATCATTTTACTGTGTCTTAGTTACTTTCCTTGTTGGCACAAAATACTCAACACCTATCACTTAAGAGGAAAGGTTTATTTTGGTTCATCAGTAGCCTCAATGGATAAACAACAAAATGGGTCTGCTGCAGAGGAAAGCTGCTCACATCATGGTGGCAAAGGGGGAAGGAAGAAGCTAGGAAGGGAAGATGCCCCTCCAGGTGACATTACAGTGACCCACCTCTAATCAGGCCCCAACTCCTAACAGCAAGTCAGTTGTAGTGCCCCATAATCCAGTTATCTTCCACAAGCCCATCTTTGAGCACATGAGGCTTTGGGGGTACATTCTAGATCTAAACGACAGTCTTCCACTAGCCCCTAAAAGACTAATTTCTTAATGCACAACATACATTTCTTACACCTCTTTATGCAGAACACAGTTAGCCCATCTCTAAGAGTTCCCAAAGTCTTAGCAGTTTCAGTGATGCTGAAAGGTCCAAGCCCGAAGTCTCTTTTGAGACTCAAGGCAAACTCTTAGCTGTATGCCCCTGTAAAAATAAAAGAGTTAAACACTGCCAATTAAACATAGTTAAACACAGTAACATAGGGTAAATATCTCTGTTCCAAAAGGAAAAAAATGAGGGATATATTAAAGCAAAAGTGAAATCCAGCAGGGCAAACATTAAGTCCTTAGCTCTGTTCAGCACCTGGAACAAAATTGTGCAGTCCTAATGGCTGGACATTTCCTTCCATCCCTATGGCATTGCCAGTTGTAGCCTTCATGGCTGTTCTCTTGGGGTACCTTTGTTTATTGTCTATGGTACTCCTCAGTGCACTTCTAGTATCTCCACCCTTCTAGCATTTTGACTGCACTTGCAACTTCACTCTCATGGCTTCACAAACTGCCTTTTTATGGGTACACTGCCTGGCCTTCCAGCCCTTCTAAAATCTGGATGGAAACATCCCTGACCCTATAACTCTTATATATTGCATGCCCATAAAACCAGCACCATATGAATAATGCCAAGGTCTGCTACTAATTCGAGCAGCAATACAGGATAGCCAACATAGTTGAACTACTGACTTCTATTGCTTTACTGAAAGGAACAGTTAATGATTAATTATTTGATCAACGTTGCATGTCTCTTATTTGTTCTCCTGAGAAACCACTTTGAAGATATCAATACGTAATACAACAACCACTGATAATTTCCTACTACTTTGTCTGTAACTCTGTATTGATTGTATTGTTCTTATGCTATTTTGTAAATGGATGTCTGTTAATATGTTTTCCTTCTTTTATTTTTAAAATAAATTTTTAGGGCTGGGGATATAGCTCAGTGGAATAAGCACTTGCCTAGCAAGCGCAGGGTCCTGAGTTCAATCCCCAGTACCTCAAAAAAATAAATAAATAAATAAAAAATAAAATAAAATAAAATAAATTTTTAAAAAATTTGAGCAGCAGTCAGGCCCCTCTAAGCAGGCGCCACTGAATGCCTAGATGGCTGAGTACTGTGAACCAATTCACACAGCCCTTCTCAAACCGGGTACCTTGGGAGTTTCTTTTCAAAAGTAAAATGTTTCACTTTTAAAACTTAGCCTGGGAATGATGGAGTCTTGCCGATTCCCATGCTGCCCTCGAGGCATCCTTTGTTCTGATACAGACTAGTTAGCTTCATTTTAATACTAATCATTTTGGCAACCAAGCTTTCTTAGGCTAAAACTTTGTGTATCCCAACTTTATAGAAGCTTCTTTGCTATTTGCTCTTCATTCTTATTGTAGAACTGACTAAAAGTCTTGTACAGTACCTATGCCATAGCTTGAACATTAGGTTAGCCTTAACATCTCATTTGTCAGATTAGTTAGTATATTGTCTTTAATCTTAGTCTCCCTCGAAGTCTCAGGAAATAAATAAAATGTAAATAAATTTTCTGCCCAAGTATTACATACGTAGTCTCAAGTCCCACTGCCAGTGGAATCCTTGTTAAACTGAAGTCTCCTGAGTCTGATCTTTACCATCTGCATTTTTACCAGTGTTCTGGACTTGTGTGTTCTCACCAGAATCTACCATCTTCTCCAGCCAGCATCTTCAAGTCTTTCCAAACTGCCTGTGAACCATTTCCAAAATCTTCTAAAACAAACACTCAGCTAACAGTCACAGCAATGACCACATTTCTCTGGCACCCAAATCTTTGTCACTTTTCTCATGGCTGGGACAAAAATACCTGACACTTGCAATTTAAAAGAGGAGAGGGTTATTTTAGCACAGAGGTTCAGTCCATGTTCAGCAAGTTTGATGCAGAAATAGCATGGTAGGAGGCACTATCCTGAGGGAATGTTGTTCATGGCAGGCAGGATGCAGGAGGAGAAGGGAAGAAGTAGGGAGGGAGATATATCTTTACAAGTCATGCCCCCAGTGACCCACTTCTAACTATGCCCCACCTCCAATTCATGTATAGCTCCAACCCCTGTGATCCAGTCAACTCCCCACTTCTGAGCGTATCAGGCTTTGGCAGGGCCTTGTAAAGCTAAACTACAACAGTCATTGAAATTACAAACTATAACTCACAGAAAACATGTATACTGTTATGTTTTTTAAAATACCAAAATATACCCAGATCTTTAGTTGCATAAGAAGGAGACTTAGCAACAGATGAGGTGGTGAACAAGGCCATTTTAAAGTCCTAGCCAACACACACATTTCTATGATCCTAAGAAGTAAATGTCTATAGTTCCTTTAAAATATATACTGCTTTGACCTATATAGGAAAACTGTAAAACTTTATGGAAACACATAAAAAGGAGACCTGGACAAAAGAAGATGCATGGCAGTGTCTTGGATTGATAGTGACCATTGTAAAGACGGAAGTTTTCTCCAAAAGTAATTTAAGATTAACAGCAATAACACCAATAAATGAATTTTGGTAAGAGGAAGAAAATAGCACTAAAGATCATCTTGAAGAGTAAATGTGTAAGAGGAACCTCTCTAAGATTTGGAGTCCAGACATTGGAAAATAACTTAAGGAAGAAAAGAAGCAGGGAGGCAGATCCCTGGGACCCAGGGAAGATGTGAAGGGAAAATTGGAGCCCACAAAATGAAAAGACAGGCCATAATGCAGAAAAAGGAGGGAGCAAACCGCACTTTCTCTCCAGCTCCTGGCTTGTTGCATGAGAGAGGAAGATCAAATCTACAGAGATGCAGCAAGGGCAGGTGGCACCAGAGATCTCCTGGGTGAAATGCAACAGTGGAATGGAGCACTGGATGCTGTGCACTACAACAGCTAGTGAGGGACCCCAGTCCAAGCGATTGACATGTCTCCTGGAAAGGGTGCTTGGCCAGATGCCATTTTAGGGAGGAGCCAGCTGGGCCTGGCACTCAGAACAACCATGAGTTGGTTTTATTTCAAGGCTCCCAGAGTTGAAATCCTAGATACGGAGTGAGGGACAGCTACAGGAGATGCCCAGGGTTGGGGAACAGTGGTCAGGCCTGTAAGAGACACCCAGAGTGTTGTAGACTGAATGACTTTGGCCCCAAACCCATGACCAGAAGCCAGGATCAACCTGAACTTCTGTGGATTTGAAAGCACCGGAACTGGTGCCCTGCTGTAATCCTACTACAGCATGGATCTGGGCTGACCGCCTCCTTTGTCTACCAGTGACAGCAGAATCACACCTTGAATTGGACACTACCACAAAACTGTAGACCCCAGAAGGTAACCACAGGCTTGAAATCACATAGAAATTTATTTTTTCTTTGATTTTTCTTGTTCATTTATTTTTGTTTTTCAAAGAATGTGAACATTGTTTTCAGTTTAATATTGTCTTCTCCTTTCTTTACCTCCTACCTTCTTCACCAGTTTCACAAGGCTTGGATAATCTTCCTTTGTCCTTTAGGCTTGCTTTGAATCTCTTTCTCTTCTTTTATCTTGCTTTTCCTCTTATCCTTTTAAAATTTTGTCCCCTTAGGTAAAAATTACTCTATCAGATGGATATTTACTGTATATAATTTTCTGGATTTGTCTTAGATTTTGTTATATAAGTATAAATCTTGTATGTATGGTTAAAATGGCAAGTTACTACTTATTACAGTTTGTCGTTTTCTAGTCTATGCTTGGTACTGTTGTTATTATTGATTGTACTGTTTGGCCATGGAGACATAATCATTGTGATCAACTGATCTTCCTTATACCCCAGTATCTACATTGTCGGGAGAGGATGTCATAAATAATACTGTAGTCCAGGGCCAAAGAACTGAGTGTTAGGCCAAACACGAATCCTTAATAGAAGGAAGAGACAGGATCTTGGGACAGACTCAAAAGCCAGCTCTGTCTAGAAGACATCTCTGAAAAGTAGTCATTTCCTAAAGAGGTCTCCATCCTAATAATAAAGCTACCTACCATAAGCAATTTACAAGCATCCATGCAGAAAACAAATAAAAAAATAGAAAATGAGAAAATAAGGAAGATGCAACCCATAATTCCCAGCTCACCCAAGACAAAACAAGAGGACATTGAGGTGGGAGAAATAAAAAACTCGCCAGCTGAAATTTATGAAATAGTGGCAGTGAATGTAACAAAACAAATCAATAAATCTCTTCACAAAAACAAAACAGAGGTAATTAAAGATGATGACAATAATGAAAGAAATGATCAATGAATCTAAACTACATAGATAGTTTCTAGAAAAAGAAGGGCAAGTTAAGTCCAAAATGCATACAAGGAAGGAAACTGTAAATACCAGAATAGAAATTAATGCAATTGACACTAAGAAGACAATAGAAAGAATCAATAAATTGAAGAGTTGGTTTTCTAAAAGATTAAATAAAATAGATAAACTGCTAGCCAACTGTATCAATAAAAGGGAAAATAGACTCAAATCTGTACAAGTAGGAAAGAATGGTTGAAGGAGAAGAATCAGGGGAAGAAGTATTAAGATATATTATGCATAGGTACAAATTCCCTGTGATACATATGTACAACAGATAACGTGCTAATAAAAAATAAAGTTAAAAAATAATGTGCAAGAGCCAGACAACATTCTAAAATCAAATGTACATTACAAAGTCACAATAGTTGAAATCATGTGCTGGTACCAGAAAAGAGAGACCAAGGAACAAAAAAGAAGTACAGAAACATGATAGTTTAGTCTATAACTGAAGTGATGCTTTAAATCAGTCAAAAAAGGGTGGATTGTTCAGTTAAATGTTGGGACAGCAGTCACCATGGTGGTCCAACCCAGGAAGAGGGCATATGTCCTTTGTAAAAGATCTACTGGCCTACCATCCAGGAGAGGGCACTGTGGCCATCCAGGAGAGGGCACTGTGTGGATGGGCCAGGGGGCCATGCTGATCTTAAGACTTCCAATGGAGACACACTGTGTCTCAATTTGAACATTCATCTAACTAGGAGGGAGTGAAGAAACTGTGTTATTTTTCAGTTTGTCTAAAAGCTGCCCTCTGAAAATAAAAAGGTGCCATCTGTCCTATGGAAACCTAGACATGCTACTGAGACTATTACAGTTCTGATCTTTTGAGACTTGTTTTCCAATGAAGCGGTCTCTGTTTTTATTCTCTTTTCCTAAAGGTGGAGAGGAATGTATTCTCCATTCCATCTTCTAATCCCTATCTCCCAATAAACATTGGACTGGGGACAGAACCAAAAAAAAATCCACTCGCCTAATCATTCAGAAAACATTTAGATAATATCTTTTCCTAACTTATGCTGAAATAAATTCACAATAGATTAAATGTCTTGAAAGATTTAAGAAACAA